>LOEQ01004688.1:93484-105100 GCA_001685075.1 Bramus lutescens | reverse complement strand
AAGGAAGGAAGGAAGGAAGGAAGGAAGGAAGGAAGGAAGGAAGGAAGGAAGGAAGGAAAGGAGAGAGGAAAATAGGAAAGAATTGGGTAAGGGGGTGTGGGTGTGAGTGTGTGTGCGCACGCACACACACTCACACACAGAGAAATCTCACCCAATTACTAACATGAAGCTGCTCCTTGGCACTCTAAACCTTTACCTCTACTGTGAACAGGGATGTCACCCATACGGGACTTCTAAGCCAGTGCATTAGAAACTAAAGTAAAGACTGAATGTTCCCTAAATACAGAGCATGTCTGCTAAGACATTTAGAAATGTTACGACTGTTGGACAGGCCACAGTGAACTCATGATTTCCCTTGTACCGGCTTCATACGTTAGCAAGCTAGCCCAAACTCTCCTAACCTTCTGAGCTAACCCCACCACTTTGGGCCGGGGCAGTGCTGGAGGAACAGGCACTCACCCTCAGCTTGCTCTTCCTTACAATACTTAACAGCTGTGTCACAAAAACTACCTGTTGAGGCCTTCTTCGCCCTCACAGGCCAGCTGCACCCATCCTGAGCCCTCCCTTGCCCCGGTTCCCAGGAATGATCACCCCTGCAATGCCGAGCCTGGGCTAAACTGAAGCTGCGAAGGAAAACCTGCTCTAGGGTGAGGGATTCCCCAGGAGCAGAGCCCAATCTCAGAGGACAACTCTTGCACCTGGGGTTTCTAGAAGATGTAGCTTCGGGAGAAACACGTGACAAGGCTAACTGGGGAGGGAGCTAAGGAGGGACGCTGATTCCCTTGGAGAAAAGCGGTTTCCTGCTCCCATAGGGACCCTGGGGTTTGAAGAAGAGCAGGGAGTTGCCCAGTGACACTAGCCTTATCACTAGCCAAAAGGCCCTGCCCCTTCCAGGGAGGAAGAGTGACCTCACAGGTTAAGACTTACGTGGGCAATACACTCATCATGTAATAGTAAGCGGGGTCCAGGTGGTACCAGCAGCATCCACCACACCCTGGCAGGCACTAGAAACAGCTTTGTCTAAAATATGTGCACTCTTTGCTTGAGGTCATTAAGTAACTAGATACTGTAGAAAGGCTGGCATGTCTGCCTTCGATGTGTTTGGCTCAAACTCTCTCTAGACTCTGCACAAGCCTGCTAAGTCACTCAAGGAGAGGCTTACTTCCTAGTTCAGCCCTCGACAAAGCTGAAGGCACAGAAATAAGTTGGCCGAAACCTGCAGTCTCTGTGGATTCTAGGAATAGTAAAAATCTCACAGCATGGGCCACCCTGAAAGGGTTACAGTCATTGGTGGGAGATGTGTCCTAAAGCAACCACTCTGATCCCCTCATGTCATGACCACCATAAGGGCCAGAGCCCAGACAGTGGCAACCTCACACCAGGCCGCTTGATTATGCAGACTTTTGCCATTGAGGGTCTCTTTAACATAGTGGGGTGGTGACTGAGCCCAGCCAGTTATGGCTGCACAGCCAGGCTTTTGCCCTGGTTACATTACCAACCCATGTCTAGAATTAAACACTTCTGGTTTTGCCATAGTAAAACAACTGCCCATCCAAGGCAGGCCTGGCACTCTGAGCAGCTAGGTGGTAGGATGGGGACAGACCTGCCAGTGATGGCATTATCACTGACCTTCCAAGAAGTCTCCTCTTCCTTTTCACAAGCCCGGCTCACAGGCATTTCCAGCCTCTCACACCAGGCTCCACAGAATCAGTGAGGGGCTGCTCAAGCCTGAGAAACTCACAGGCCCAGTTTCCCATGAGAAGAGCAAAGGCCAGGTCTAAAGAAGCCCCTGGAGCTGAGAAAGGTCACAGCTCCCTCCAAAGACAGTGGGATCCCTCTCTTCCTAGTCCATTTTCTTCTAACGCTGGCGCCCTTACTCCCTGAGGTCAGGGGGCCCAGAAGTTGGCTCTGGCTCTGTCTGTATCTCTCCTGTTTGTTCACTGGAAAGGCCCATGGGAGAAAAGTAGGCCCAGGACAGGGGGCAGGACCCTGGTGGGACAGCCCACAGGGAGGCAGATGGAGAGTACCCTTTGGGAGCTGTTGCTGTTTTCCTCTCCCAACCTGTCTTCCTGGATGTTAGCAGGAACCAGGCCCTGCCTTACCCCCAACCCCAGCAACCATGAAAGGACTCAGTGCACAGCACCCATGAATCAGGGACCAGGACAGGAAGGGGAGTGTTTCAAAAAACATGATGTTCAGGCCACAACGAAAACCAATGATTAGCAGCTTCTTTGGGAGTCTCTTCAGGTCAGGCCAGCATAGATCCAGGGAAGAGCCACTGTGAAATCTGATAAAGTGCTGTTTAGACCCAGGACAACATCAAATGTATTTCAAACAGGGAGAAGCAGTGCCGTCTAAAAAAGAACTGAGCTGGTATTTAGCATCCCTCCCTGTGACTTCTGCTTCCAAAGAGAGAGGAGATGACAGGCCATCTCTAGAGATCATGTAGGCACAGAGCTGGTGCAAACACCTCTTCTTGCAAACTAGAAGGGAGGAAGTCTGTCTCAGGCTCTTGTCTGATGGAAGGAAATGCTTGCTTGAGCCGCAGCTTCCCCTTTGGGGGCTGGTCTTTACCCCTCCTCTGTGCCCCCAGCCCTCTCTAAGAGCAATTGCACAGTGCTTGATACTATAAAGACTAACTGGTCAGGCCACTTGAGATATCCAGATTTGTGGAGGAGCCGGGACAGAGAGGAGATGGTGACAAGCCCTCTGTGCTTCAGGCCCCTGCTAACAGGGCAGGAAAAAGGGCTACTGGCAAACAGGAAGCCCCAGCCCCATTGCATCACTCAAGGAAGGAGACTTGAGCTGTGGGCTGAGGCCCTGCCAGGATCTACAGATGTCAGGGGATTCCACACAGTGGTTCACAACTCTGTAGGAGCAAATTTGAGTTTTGAACCCTTCACCTCCGTCTAAATGCCTCGATCACTGGAGGGCCCACTTCCCGGCCAGGCTGCATCCTTTCTGAGACTTGTTTATTCTCCATCCTTCCTCAAATGACTTCCATCCTTTGCACACAGCACCTGAGCGCCCTGGCGGCACACAGCCACAGGGAGGGCTGGAGCTAAGCTGCGGTCAAAGCATCCCACACAAAGCTTTACTCTTTTCACTCTTTAAACATTATAGAAAGTGCTTCATTAGGAGAGAGCCCCTTGAGACCTTGGTGGTCATGATTAGACCTTGAGGTGGCTACAAACTGGGAAGAGCCGTATCTTCAGGCCACATCCAGTCCTGAGGAGGAGAACGCTGGAAGCCTTAGCAATGCTAGGAGAGAGAGATTAAAGTGGGGAAGCAGGAGAGCAAGTCACCAAGGACAGCATGGGGGTGTGAGAATGGGGGAGGTGGGAGACAACGCGAGATTCTGACTATGAGGAAAATGTGTTGACCCCACACACCACAGAAGAAGCAACACCAGAGAAGGAATGGAAGGTCCAAGGTTCGAGGACTATCTCGGGCCACACAGAGTCCAAGCTTCCTGGTGAAGAACGTAGCTGAGATGGTCTTAGCAAGTGAGACAGTGCAGGTTGGATCCAGCACCACTCACCAGAGGCTGGGAGTCTTGGAGTAAGGGAAGAGGTTGAGCAAATGAACTGGAGGAAAGGCAGACCCATAAGAGCCAGGCCCAGGGCAGAGCATAGAGATCCTTGTCCAGGACCTCCGGCCTGGCAATCACAGTCATGGACCCTCAGTCATAGCAACTGTCAAGAGAATAAACACTTTTCTCCCTCACAAACCCCACATTCTGTCCCTCACCCTCACCTCTACCCTCAGAAATAAGCCTCCACTACTAGCAAAGGCCCTGGTCCCATCCAAGCCACCTCACTCCCTCGAGCCCCTAGGCAGATGCAGAACTGAGCCGCCACAGTGGGCTGGGATTCCCCTACCAGTGGGGGCTGTAAAGCCCAGATCCATCTACACCACCCGGGCCTCTGACTCAGGCCCTGCACATTCAGGTCTGAATTTCCCCGGCCCAACTACTACAGAAGATCTCAGGAAGTGACTCTGAGGCAATGGCCCCAAGCACCTGCTTCCTGCTCCACACTGGCTGGGGCTGGCCAAGCGAGTGACTGGAGCCACCCTGAGACACCTAGACAGTTGGCCTGGCCAGGAGAGCAGCCTGTTTACAGAGGGAGATCCAATGGGCATCCGACAGGATTTGTCCTTCTCAGTGGATGTTTATAGAAGGAAACTCAGAGACCCTTCATCTCTTATGAGGAAACAAAGGCCACGGTGCACACTAAAAATGGCACGGAAGGAAGTAAAAACTCTGTATGGGTATAGGTGTTTAAGAGAGGGTGTGTGTAAAGACAGACATGGCAGTTTGAGTGTATGGAGGGTTATGGGGTGTGGAATGAGGGTAAGGGAGCTGTGTGTGGTGTGTATGTATGGGTGTATGCATGGGAGGGGTCTAGGGTACTATGTATCAGTGTTTTCCCATGCCACACCACATTCAATACAGAAGCCTGTAACAAAGGGATTTCTCCCACTAGCAAGTAGCAATCAGTTCTGGTCATTTAGTGCTCCCTAAACCAGTTAAGTCCTGACATTAACTATCTTGGAGGTAGCATCAGGTCTCATAGTTTAGGAACTCAATGCCCTAAGCCATGCCCTCCCTTCATATGCCCGTCACAAGACCTAGGCAGATCCACAACCCCTCCTCCGGTCTGGCTCGTTTGCATGGCAGCTCACAGCACTCAGGGAAGGTACTTACACTTGCAGGTTGGCTGTAAAGTATATCACATGGGTTAGAGATGAGGAGCATAGTGTGAGGTCTGGGAGACCTGTGCGTGCTTCCACACCCTCTGGGGGTGCCAGGCCCCAATAATGCTCTAAGTCCTATCCATCCCTTTGAGCACGGAGACCTCCCTACACAGGTATGCCTAAAGAATCAACAGCTGGATGGAAATGTGATTGGCTGAAAAGGGTCTGATCCAGTGCCTGAGCCCTAGGTGAGGAAAGAAGCAAGGGCCCCTGCATCTTGGCCTCTCTGCTCAGCAGGCCCCCTCCAAGGGGCAAGACCACTTCGGAATAAGGAAGCTATGTAACCCACTATAAGACAAGGTAGATGAAAGAATTCAGACTGACTCAGGAGAAACAGAGTCTTAGGATGCTGGTCCTCACCCCCTGCACCCCATTATATACAGAACTTAGCCACAAGTCCATGGAGCAGCCCCTCTTTCACCATGCAGAGGGGCCCTGCCACAGTGTACGTATTTCAGCCCCCACCCCCCGTGAACTAAAAGTCAAACATGATAGAAATTTCCTGGGATTGGTTTGCCTCAAAGTGGTCAGAGGGTGCTGGGAGACCCCAGTGGAGTAAATAAGGGGAGACACTCTCGCCCTGCATTTCTCAAAAGCAATGGCTATTTTATAAGGTAGTTTAGACGTCTTCCCTAGAAGGCCAATTGAACTTCCTTCTGGTCCGGTGTTTGGTCCTCCCTGCCCATCGTCAGGCTGGTCCTCCAGCTCAGCAGACCTACCAACTGACCCCAGCAGGTAAGGAAGGGCCACCTCTGGTTTCCTCCCATGATAGGTTTCTGTGAGGGCCACACGTCCTGTTTACAACGTGGTTTTCAAGTCACTGGCTCACCTCTGACTTCACATCCCCTTCCTGAAGGGAACCCCACATGGCTTCCTTTTTTGGTGCTATAAGCTGAGAATCTGAACTTTGTATACTCAAATCTTGGGGTTTCCTCTACTTTTTACCTTGAAAATCAAAAGGGTTGAAAATCAAAAGCCAGGATGGCTGACTCTCTTTATCTCCAGAGCCCACAGGTTCCCTGGACTAGAGGAAAAGGCCTCCAGGCAGTCAGCCATAACAGGGTATCTTAGCCACCTCTTAGCAAACATAATGACCAACCATGAACACAGGAAAACTCAGGTCATACAGCTGATCTCTGGGGTTTCCACAGCATCCTGTGGGAAATCCTCCATAGCAGCACAGTCACTCACACCTGCTCTGCCTGCCCCGTCATGGGTGGACTAGCCCTATAAGGAAAATCAGCACCATGAGACACAGAGACTCTTCAAAGTCCTCAGTGGCTGTTTGTATAGAATCGGCTTCACAGTCCCCAGTGCCTGGGATTTAAAGGGCAGTTTCCCACTAGGCAGATGAAAAGGCAGAACCAGGTACAGAGACTTCCTACAAAGCTTCCCACCCACTTTTGATCAATACAGAGAAGGCTCATGGACCCAACAGGACCTCCCTTAGCAAGATCTTAAGGCTTTCATCCTAGAACATGGCCTCCTAGAAAAGCATCCTGACTCATTCAGTGACCCTGCCATACCTGAATAGAGCCACAAGACCTGGCTTCCCAGCCCTGGGCACCACATCCTCCTGACCACCTTCACCTCAGCTCCACTCAAAGTACACACATGTTTGCTGGACCTGCCCCCATACCACAGCTCTCTCTCCCATGAGCAGCACAGTGATTCTCACCTGAATGGCCCCATGGTCAAGGTCATCCTGCACAGAACTTCATAAAGAGGGTACCCATACCCTTTCAGCTATTGCTTAATTCCTCAGAATACCTGAAGCTTTGTGGACCCCACCAACTAAAGTCCCCTTGTGCCCCAGGCCATGTGGTGATTAAAGCATCAACAGGTGTACTCATGGTCTCCATGAGGGCCATTCAGCAAGTCTAGGTCAGCTACAGGGTTTGGAACACACACACAACATGCTTAAAATAGAAAAGCCAGGAGTCCATATTTAATGAAGTTGGTCTCAACAACCCCAACAGTGAATCTCACTCAGCAGATGACAGCTACTGACTGACCCACCTTCCCAAATCACCACTCACACAGATGATCCTGGGATGAGATGGTTCAGCAGTAGGCGTCTGAGACACAGCAGCTAGCAACCATCAAATCCAGCTATGCTCAGCTCACAGCCAGCAGAGCTGTACAACTCAGCTCCAATCATCTACCTCCACCCTTCTAGGCTGAGATGGAGGTGGGAGCGTGACACCTGTCCCAGGTCAGGGAGAAAGGCCAGCGCCCTGTGGCCCTGCATGAAATGAACCACAAACACCAAATACCACACCTCTCTCCCAGGGCTTTCCTCGCTATTATACAAACAGCATACACATTTTGCTTGTATTTTTTAAAATAGGGATAAGCAGGAAGTTTAGTAGCCATAAAAGGACAAATATTGAATGATCCCATTTATATAGGGGCTACCTAGAATAGGCAAATTCATAAAGACGATCTGTAGAATAACAATAATCAGGGGCAGAGAGTAGAGAGTAGGAATGACTATTTAAAGGTTATACAGTGCCTGTTTAGAGTGACAAATATTCCAGAATATTTAGTGCCAATGGTCCTACAAGATTACACATGGATTTGCTCTCAGTAAATTTACACATAAAAACTATCAAAGGGATAATTTTTATGGTTTGAATAGGACATTATAATGTAAAGTTATTACACATAGAAAAGAGATTGGAAATCAAGAGCTCCCTAAATTCTGCCATGCAGAGAGACTGTCATTAGTGCATTGCCGTTCATCCTTTCAGACACAAATCTAAAGGGGATGTTTCACAAAAGTAGCACCCTGCCTGGTAGCTTCCTTCTTAGAAATACATAGTAGCTGTCCATGTTTACGGATGCACATCCATGACCCTTACTTTTGAAGCCACATGATATTCCACGCCATAATTAACTAACTCGGGATTGTAGGCATTGTAAACAATGACTCAAGGGATGTCCCCAAGCACTTGCTCAATTATATTCTTGGTGGCGTGCTCAGTCAGGGGCTCCTTCCCATTGGAAGACTTTCCAGTGACCAGAGAAGAGTGAGATACTTCAAAAATGCAAAAAAAATTGTCTTCAAAAACTCTGCTCTCCACTTGGCTTCCTAAGAAATTGCACAGTGCTCAGGAAGTTAGACTGCCTTTTCCACAGAAGGCATTCTTACCTCCCCTCCCAGACCTTCTCTGTCCTTGCATCTTGCATGGGCCATGAAAGGCAGACAGGGTTATCCTGGGTCAATGTCCACTGAACTTCTTATCCAGCAGGAGACCCTAACACTCCTTGAGGGTGCCCAGGGATGCACGCCCATGAGGATGTACAAATGCTTTTGCAAAGCATTTTGTTGCTCAAGACTTTGGTCTTGAGTAGACATTTAAACATTTTCTTAAAATACAATAGACCCTTCCTAAAGGAACCAAGGGCTAGAAGGGACACATGAAGCCACCTAATCCCTTGCCTTTGAGATGAGGAAGTGAGGCCCAGAAAGACTTGGCATAAATGTCTCAGGCCCTAGAGCTGTCCCGCATGGTGATTCAAACAAGTCAGAGAGAATTTTGGACACCCAGGACAGTCATGATACTTGCCTCTCAGTGTATAAGATTGAAAGTGAGATCACTGGAGTATATCGCAGCTCAGCTGTGGCCAAAGGGTTCACACAGTCATGTCTTGCCAACTCAGTGTTCAATGGCACCATGCTGATCGCTAAAAACCAGCCATAACAACACTATTTATACTACAGAAACATATGAGCACCCAAAGCAAGGCTTTCCCATGCCCCACTTCTGACAACTAGCCATAACAATGCTACAGTGTATCACTGGTCACAACCAAGCTATGCACCCAATCTGTGGACCTCCATTTTCTCACCGAACAGCTTCTCTTTCTAACCCTAGTTCACCATGCTCCACCATCACAACACTCTTAGATCCAGCACAGCCTCCTGCTTATAAAACAAAGAACTAAAAAAACATTCTCCCGAACGCTTGCTATGTGCCAGGCCGTTTTCTGACAGTAGGTGACATTTCACTATCTTCAGACTATCACTAGGGGATAGTTATTAGAATTTCCATTATATGCTTGGGGATCACAAGGCTTTAAATGAATTTCAAACTAAAACCAAAGTCTGTTTTAGGTGGATTTCCCCCAGAAGCAGAGACAAGAATTCAAGTTCAAGTGCCAAGGGCATGGGTATGTGAGACAAGAAGGGGGAAATAGAGTGATGGACAGCCCAGTGGTTAAGAGCACTGGCTGCTCTCTAGGCCAGGTTCAGTTTCTACCATCTATATGGAAATTCACAACCATGTGTAACCCCAGTTCCAGGAAATCCAATGCCCTTATCTGATCTCTGTGGGCACCAAGGGCCACATGGTGCAATCCATACATGCAGGTACTCACAGAATAAAACATAAGTCTGAGAGAAAGAGAGAGAGAGAGAGAGAGAGAGAGAGAGAGAGAAAGTTATTCCTGTGAGCAGTTGGAAAGTGTCCCAAGAAGGAACCCTAGAGACAGTACAGGGCATGTCCCAAGGTAGTCCCATCAGAGTGAGGGAACTGAGGTTATTTCTATAGCTTCTCCCATCAGTTACTGGTGGGAGGACAAAACAGCCAAGGACACAGAAGGAAGACACTGACCAGATCTACATGGCTCATACCCTACAGCTGAAAGGTGACAGAAAGGAGGACAAACTCCCAACCCATTATACCCATAAAATGGCGCAGTTAACTAAACAAACTCAGCTGAGTGCCAACCACTGGTAAAACTACACAGTGATGGACTATGTCTGCTCTGCCAATCACTTTGGGTTGACATAGCCAAAGAAAGCACAGGGTATCTTTCTGTCAGTGTTCAGTAGGGGAGGGGAACCTGGAAGTCATTACAGTCAGCCAAATGGAGCAGCTGCATTGAGCTGTGCTTATAGGCGCTGGTGTCCTCATCTAGGGATGACCAGCAGTGGCCCACTCCGTGGAATCTACGCATGTCCAAGCTTATTGCACCTACTGCTCCATCCACTAAGACCACAGCCATGTCCTCTGTGGATATGCAAACTGGAATTCACAGGCTTAAATAGGGAGCTCACCCTGCCTTAAGGACTTTAAAAGATTCTTCTAGGAGTTAGCTAGGCAGTGGTGGCACATGACTTTAGACTTTAGTCCCAGCACTCTGGAGACAGAGGTAGGAGGATGTCAGTGAGTTCAAGGCCACCCTGGCCTACACAGTGAGTTTCCAGGACAGCCAGTGCTACAGAGAGAAACAAAATACAACACAAAAGAAAGAAACAAAATAAAACTTCTGGGAGGCAGGGAGGTGTTTATGGGTGACAGTGTGTCACTGGGGTAAATAAATGGGGAGCATGTGAAGGGCGTCCGTAGTGGGAAGCCCCACAAAGGATGCTGCCTCGGATTATAAACACAGCTGGGGCAGCTCTCAGCAACTAAGACTTGAGACCAGAAGCAGGACATCTTCCATTCCAAGCACACGACAAGACTTGGGCAGTTTTTCACTAGAGGAGAGGAGAGGAAGCTTAGGCAGGCCCTAAAGGCTGTTCTTAAGAAACCCCCCACCCTGTCCCTCTCAGCTTTTCCTTAGGACTCTGGCAGCCACACTCTGAACTATCCACGGTCATCTCCTCCCAAGCTGGGAGGACACTTCCTGCCTAAGAATCCCAAAGAGGATTAAAGGCAATAATCAGCTCAGGTGCTTTTGTGATAGGACAGCAGACCTCCTTTCTGGCTAGTCCCAGAGTCCAGCCCAAATGAGAAGTAGAGAAGTCAAAAGTACCGTCCCTCGGCACCTCTAGCCAGGATCTTTAGCCATCCCTAAGTAACTTGCACACAGTACCAGACAAGGAGCCTGGCTCTGAGGCCTCAGGAAAGAAGTCAAAGAGAAAGCAGGGGGCCTCTGAGATGCTGCAGATGGACCCAAACATCAGAGTGAGGAAGAAAACTGAAAACGAAGTCTGACATCTACTGCCCTCCCCCTAAAATACCACAAAATAGCAACAAAGCAGGCACCTCTGAAGAGAAGCTACACTGAGATGAAGGGAGGTGTGCGTGGGAAGTCAGGAGCTCTGGGACATCGCCCTGGGCAAAGTCAGGATAATGCTGGCTGCAGAAAACACAAGGGCAAGTTCAGAGCATGCGCTAACCAACCTGGTCCACCCCACAGATGCAGGTGTGGGGATCTTGGATCCCCTGGTCTTCCAGCTGGGTTTCTCAAGGCTACTCCCTTATCATTTGCGTTGGAACCCCATATTTTCTTGTGTCCCACCTCACCCCTCGCACTCTTCGATTCCCACGACCCCCAGCACAGGCAATCCCAAATGCTACCAGTCCGCATCCCGAGGTGGCCAGGTGGATTTCCCACAGTTCCCTCGTGTACTAGGGCAAGGAGCATGCTTCTTTGCAGACTAAGGTCATCTCTCCAAGCTCAGCCATCATTAGATGCTCCTCTCTACCTTCCTGATACCCACTAGACAGTAGCAGGTCCCAAGAATCGGGTTTTTGCCCAAAGGAGAAAACTGTCCACACTCGACAGCCCTACTCTAGGGCCTCTGAGCTCAGAGTACCCTGAGCACCGCTCAGGAAGACACCAGTTAGTCCCCTAGGACAGAAAGCAAGGGAGGAAGGAGACAAGAGAGGGAAGAGGGGCGGGCATTCTTCTCAAACTCAGTATAGCTTATTTAGTCACAGAGGTTTCTTTAACCCTCAGACCACCTGTAGAAAAAGTCTCCCCTGAACAAATGTGGATTGAAAGTATGACAAATTAGCCTCAGATTCCTCGTTCACGTGCTCTTCAAAAAAAAAAAAAGTCCCCTGGCTGAATCTGAAGTTTGTTTATAAGATCTGTGATTCTAATTCTTTCTCTTCCCGC
>LOEQ01004688.1:55018-68295 GCA_001685075.1 Bramus lutescens | reverse complement strand
GTATCTCAGCGGCTATTGGCTGAAGGAGCGGAAGGAGCTCCCGCAACATACAGGCATCTTTGTCATCATTCCCTCATAGGTAAGGCAAATCAGGAGTTTGAGGTTCACTGTCCTGGGAGGTGGGGTTGAAATTTGGGCTTTGATAGGAGAGTTTTCTTGCTCTGCCCATGAGGGTGTCCTCAGACAGACATTAAGGCAAGGCCCATCATGGAACATGTGTGGTAGGAGGGGCACACAAGGGTTGCCACTTCTGGACAAGCTTAGGACTGATGACAAAATCCAACCACCAGAGTTATTCCTCTAGTTTGAGTCTGCTTATTCCCTCAGGAGGATGGCATATTCTAGAAGATGGCATCCATCAAGCCAGGCCAGTTATCAGGTAATGGTGCTTGTGGTCTGAGTGTGTAATACCCTCCATGGGCTCATGCTTGGGAAAGTTGTAGAACCTTTTGGAGATATAGCCTTGCTGGAGGAAGTAGGTCATTGGGGTGGGCCTTGGGGTATTATGGTCTAGCTCTGCTCCTGTGAACTGTCTACTCTCTGCTTCCAGACTGGATGCTTTCCCTTCTAACCCTGAGCCAAAATAAGCCCAACTCCCCCTAAGTGGCTTCCTGTCAGATGTTTTCTCATAGCAATGAAAAGTGACTGATATAGGATAATGTGGGTCGCCAGGTGAGAGGTGGCAATTGACTTCAGGGGATTGGCCCACCAGGAAGCAAAATATTGATGGGTGAATCCCGGATAGGCAATTCCCCTCTGCCAAGTTTATGGGAGTAGCTTTGGCTTGTTTTCTGTACAGTATTTGGGATTAAACCCAGGGCCTTCCTAGGCAAGCACCCTATCACACAGCGGTATCCCCAGCCCTTTTTGTACTGTTTGTTTTGAGACAAGATCTCTTTAAGCTGGCCTTCAAGTGGCTCTGTAGTACATGTAGGCTTTTTGAACTTTTGATCCTCCTGATTCAGCCTGCTGTGTAGCTGTAACAGCATGCCTGTACCAATAAGCCCTGTGACTTTGGCTGAGAAAGATTTTGGCTACAAACTGTCATTTTAATGTCAAATACAATTGGAGGGATATATAAGGTTTTATGTTAGTAATATGCAGGGCATGTGTGGGCTTTTCCCATAATTTGTGATATTATCAAATATTTGTAATTTTATATTTTCTATTGCTTTGTTGTATTTCTCAGAATAGAAAAGCAAAGTTGAAATCCAGCTCATGAGATGATCTTCAGAGAAAATTACCAACAAAACTTACTGCAAATCCTACCATTAACCAAGCTTGGGCCTCTTTTAATAAATGCAGTCAGAAAGAAACCCTTAAGAAATGCTTTAGCTGCCAGAAGAAAGGTGTGGCTCTGGTAGCCTCTCCTTTTGGGGTCAGCTTTGATGATATGGTAGATGACTGGTAATTGCCCAGGGTGATTTTTCACCTCAACTTTTTATTTATAATTTTGCATGTCCTTTTGTAAGCCAGCACCATGCTCAATTTATCTATGGTAGATGTCATTTAAGCTTGGTCAATCCCCCCACCAATCCCCTAACCTACAGAAGCCTGACTTTTTATAAAGAAAACAAAAGAAAAAAATTAAACGTAGGTAAGCCATTATCCCAGTTGGTTTTAGATTCAACAAAAATGGTTATTTTTTCTTTATATTGATTTCTAAGACACTATCAATTTCAGAATACAACACTGGGGCCTCTAACAATCACAGCCCATGCTTCTGCACACTGGTGCTTAGGAGCATGTGTTCAGATCTTGTTACATAGTCAGATATTTATTTGACTGGCCGTTTGGTTCATGTGTGACT
Source organism: Bramus lutescens (assembly GCA_001685075.1). Taxonomy (NCBI): domain Eukaryota; kingdom Metazoa; phylum Chordata; class Mammalia; order Rodentia; family Cricetidae; genus Bramus; species Bramus lutescens. Next base: position 66,485 of record LOEQ01004688.1, on the reverse strand, counting down.
ATTAGTCCATTTAGGCCTGTTTCTTTCTCTCACATTGTAAGTCTTCTCTTTTCCCCACTACCATCTGATATGTACGGCCTTATTTTGGTATCATTGTGGATTCTTTCCCCTCCTTTTGGCTATTGCTTTTTGTGGGCATACTTACCAAGTTTCTTATCGCTGGCCTACCTATCCGTCATCACCTACACTACTTCTGAGGTTATTTCTCTTCATGTGTAAGTACTTATCCAAAGCATTTAAATGTGAGCTTTTGGCAGCTAAGTTCAGATCTCTTCTTGCCCCATAGGGTACACACTTGTCTTCACACTTGGGAGATGGAGCCAGAAAGCTTCTAAGTTTGGTGCCACTCTGAGCTGCACAAAGAGACCACATCTCTAAACCCTGAGGGAGGAAAGAAAGGAAGGGGTGGGGTGGGGTGGGGGAGAATGGGCTAGGGATGCGGAGGGCGGGCGAGGGAGAGAGACTTCAAATACTGATGTCTATTGGGTCCTGCTATTTGGGTTTTAGATCAGCTAATTCTTTCTGGAGGCGTCTAGATTGTTTTTATTGATTCTGTGTGCTCAGAGGCAGAGGACAACCTCTGGAGGGCACCTTGGACACTGAGAATGACAAGAGCAGGATGTAGCTAGGCAGAGCAGCTACTATGTCAACTATGTCCTAAGCTGTCGGGGGCGAATCAAGGATGGAGACTGGGTCATTCCAAGTTTGCTCCAAGTTGAAAAACATGCCCAGCTCCACCCTTGGCCCCTTCCCCAGTTCCTCAATATCCTCAACCCCCACCCCAGCACACCACTGCCAACTGGAGCCTGGCCACAAAAGTAGCTATGTTTGGCTTTTTTTTGCCATTCACATGACCTCTTGGTGTGGATACCGTTTGTAATGGGCTTGAAATCCCACACCAAATTGTCCTCAAATCCAGGATGATTATTTGTCTTTGACACCTGAGGCCTGCCCCTCCACATCTTAAGGCTCCTGCCTCTCAGTGTTTCAGGATATCCCCACCCCCACCCATTTACTGACATGCATCCTGGAAAGCTGTCGAATAGGACTATGGCTTTAATGTCACTTTATCACAGATTAGATTCACCTGGGCTGGGGGCCTCACCTAAAGAACTGTCCTCATTGCCTTGACTGGGCCTTAGGATACAGCCCAGATGTTTTTACAAGGGGGGCACAGAAGATTTAAAAGAAGGATGGTTACTGGCCTCTGGCTTGCTTGGCTAGGCCTTCTCTGGGCTCGCCTGCTGCTACCGCCAATTCCCCCACTGCTGTCAGAACCAGTGATTCCAGGCTTCTCTCCCGGGCTAAGTGCCAGCATCCTCCCAGGAAGCTTCCAGGATTATGGCGCCAGATTGGGCCTGCTGAAGCACCCTACTTTGTGGACTAAGCAACTACTGGGTTGTTGGCCTCTCCAGTGAGAAGCAGCCACAGTAGGATTCTAACTACTGAGGCACCCAGCCTCAAGGACAGAGCAACTACCTGGCTCTCAGCCTCTCAGGCATAATTCAAGCTGTTGTTATTTTAATGTAAGATGACTTAAATTCATACACATACATATTTCAAATGTATAATAAATACACAGTTTTTTTCATCTGATTGGTTCTGCTCCTTAAGAACCTTAAAACACGGAGCTGGAGAGATGGCTCAGCGGTTAAGAGTACTCACTGGCTGCTCTTCCAGAGGTCCTGAGTTCAATTCCCAGCAACCACATTGTGGTTCAAAACCATCTATAATGAAATCTAGTGTTCACTTCTGGCCTGCAGGCAGAACACTGTATACAAAATTTAAAAAAAAAAAACAACACAAAAACCCCCAAAAGAACAACAACAAAACGAACCTTAAAACATGGGGCTCTTAATTGAATTCCAGCTGAAGAAAGAGGCACACGACAGCAGAACTACATCCAGGAGCTTTTATTTGTACGGAACAGTTTTAAAAATACAGAATAAAATAGCTTTATCTCTACTATTATTCACAACATCTGGTCCAAATATTACATATTTTTAAAATACTTAAACGTTTAATGAAGCCATGTTAGAAAAACAATATGAAAATTCTTTTTAAAAACTCCATAAAAGAATTACACATCTCAAAAAACAACCCCACCCCAAATACCCTCAGTATGCAAAATAAAAATTAAAAAAAAAACCCCAGAGAGATATATAGGTAAAGTCAGTCACAAAACTCAAATAAAATAGAGGCATCTCTACTGTTCTAAGGACAGTCAGAAACTGATGAACATGTCAAATCAAAGTTGTTAGGAACGGACAGAAGAGGATGTCCACTGAGCTGTCAGATGTGTCAAACAGTAACGTTGGTATGAATGCTCTAAACACCAGGAAACACACAGCAACCTGAGAATGCTGGGTATAGAGTGGTGACAAGGCAGTCAACCTACTAGAAGGATGGGGAGGTCGATGAGGCTGCTGAAAAGGGGTCCCCAGCACTACTGTGCTTTGGGTTCCATGGATGAAAGTTGAATGCTGGCATGTAAGGGACCTTCTTGCACTACTGGGGTTCTGACTGTAGGAAGAGTGGAAAGTAGAAGATGTCCTATTTTGTGCCCAAATCTTAAGGGACTGAGAATGATGTACGGTATGTGAAACCCTGATCCAAGAGACGGTTTCCTGGAGACCAGAGCTCTGTGAAATACAGAATAAAATAGCTTTATCTCTACTATTATTCACATCTGGTCCAAATATTACATATACCCAGTGTGTGCAGCGGACAAACTTGGGTATGCACAGCTGGCATCCTCAACAACTGGGTAATTAGGCCCCTCACTAAAAGCCATGCCAGCCTGATACCAGCAGCCAAATGTCTATCCCAAGCACAGCCGTCTGCATGATGCTGCCTCTCTTCTAGTCAGATGGGCTGTAAACTGAGGCTTCACCTCTGGGGCACTGGTATGACTAATGATTAAACCTGCCGACTTTAAGTCTAAGTTGCTAATATCAGTGTCTCAGCAGGGACATGAATGAAAGAATTAACAGTTTAGATCATGATCGTAAAATATACACATGGGTAAATAAAGTATACACACATACTAGAGGTTCATCAATGGAGAAATTCTATCAGCACATGACATTGTCATGAAAATTATATCATTCCCTCCCTGGAAAACTGTGACTATTATCCTGGGCAGAAATGTTATTTTACTATATGGAAATACTGTGATATTCATGCATAAATCAAGTTGTCATCATGAAAGTCAGTATTCTACAGTATAAAGTAAATCCTGCATGTGAATTTGTTACAGTGGAGATGGGACACCAGTAGGACCCACAATACTTCACTCCAGCTGGCCTAGAAAAGCCACCTCTCTTGCCTCAATCAATCCCAATAAATGTTAACACTGGAAACCCTCTTAAGAAAGATTCTGAGCCAGGTGGTGGTAGCACACACCTTTAATCCCAGCACTCAGGAGGCAAACAGAGACAGGTGGATCTCTAAGAGTTCGAGGCCAGCCTGGTCTACAGTGGGAGTTGTTCCAGGACAGGCTCCAAAGCTACAGGGAAACCATGTATCGAAAAACAAAGCAAAACAAAACAAACAAAAAGATTCTGAGCATAAACATCTCAGTCCCAGTGAATCAAGGTTTAACTCATAAATGAAAATCACTTTACAGAGACTAGTACCATTTCCCACTGCCTTCCAACTGGGTCTCCAGCCAAACAGTACTGTCCTTTTTCTCACATTCTGCTTTCTGTGCTGACACAAATGTTTGCTCTCAGGTGAAGGAAGGAAGCAAGTGTTCACCAGGAGACCTTGAGGTGGAATGCCCGGTAAGGATGTTCACATCTGAAATACTTTTGAACCGCCCATTGGCATACAAAACACTGCAAGTCTCAGCAGTGAAGATAAGCTGGACACAAGACCTAGCAGACAGACGACAATGGCCACTATGTCCCCCTAAAACTCCCCTCTAGGCACACATTTCCTATATGTTCTGGGAGACTACAGGCTGCATGGAAAAACCTTACTAGTGGTCACAGGGCGCCAATCACTCATAGTGCAGAAAGTGCACAACTCTATGGAGGCATCTGATTGGGTTGTTCTCTTTCCTCCCACATCCTGCCCCTTTCTTCCAAGAATATCAAAAGTTGGCTCTGAAAAAGCAAGAAGAGGAAACCCTGCTTCCAATGGAGATGTTGGCATAGAACTTCCTTGATCATATATACTTGGTGAGCCCATGTCCAAGTCTAATAGTGAGCAGAGCAAAATGTAACCAAATGGGAAGACTTGGGGTGGCACTCAGCAGAACAGGTGTAGCAGGCAGGACACTGGGTGTGGATCGCCAACCATTCTCACGCTTCTGTGTGGACTCCTACTCCTGCTCACAACAGCAGCTCAATACTGCAAATCTCAGGAGCTTCCAAACAGAAGCTGGATAAACTAAGCAGAACGCAAATTGAGGCAACAGTGAATGCAGAGCAGGACAGCTGTCAGCCACACACGCTTGCTAAGGAAGGGGGACAAAGGCTACTCACCAATGTGCTTCCAGAGCACTAATTACTCTTGAGTAGACATTTAGAAAACATACAAAACTAAATGCAATCAGAAACCCAGTTCTTTACTTAATCTGGAGGAAGATTTTGGCAAAATAATACAGTGGCTCTGAGATGAGGTGTTATTGAAACCCAAAACTCTCATGGGTCATGAGGGCTGCAGAGACAAAAACAAAGACTTGGCAATATGGTGACACTGAACCAACCTGGGGACTGGGGCAGAGAAACACAGAGGGCTACTCAAGAGTCACACCTTGCTAAGGAAAGCAGGAATGCCCACTGCCATGCATGATTCAGTGAGGTCCATAGCCACTTAGGAGGTACAATCTCATGAAGCAAGGCTTTCCTCTTGGCTTGAAAACCAAAGACAAATTCAATACAAGTCACTTGTCAGCAAGAATTTGTGTCCTAGGTTAGAACACTTCACAGACGGCACCCGGTCACTGTTTTTCTTACTCTCTTCTGCAACAAATTACACTGGCATTTGGCTAAGGGATCAAATCTTCCCTCTGCAAGGATCAAGATCCAATGGACCTGTGACCTGACAACCCACACAAAGTCTTAAGTCAAATCTGCCAGCAATGACTTGCAACAGAAGGAAATGGCACATTCCATATGGTGATGCTGTATTACTGTCCCAGGTTCCCTTCTTCACCAAACAAATTCACATGTAACCTGACCCATGTTTCTGGGTTCTGGTCCAGTAGTCAGTTGTGATAAATAGATTAGACATTACAGTATGTACACTTTCATGGTATCGAGCAGTACAAAACACACTCACAACAATGGTCACTGGCCTTCAATAGCCATTCCAAGAAGCTTCCTTGATGGTACCCACAGCTTTACAAATGCTGGTTCTTTTCTTAATGGGGTAAGGGGTAGAGAACAAGGAATAGGATGCAAGGTTAGAAGTTCACACGGAAAAACACTGGTTTCAAAAATCCACTATAGTCATAACATTAAATAGGAATAAAACACACACAACAGTTCAGGACAGCAGAGCCAAGATGCCCATAGACTTATCTGTGGGCACTCTATACCCGTCATGCCAGCCATCAGTGAAAATACCAAATAGGTTGTCTCAGCCAGTAAAACAGACTAGTGTGCACTGTGCTGACTTGGATGGGGCCAGAGTGGCAAGGAGAAGAGTGGTCAGGAATGCCACTGACTCAGGACCTTTCCATTCCTGTCAATCTCCTAAACAGAGTGCCACCCAGGCATAGCTATACAGACTTTATGCGTGCTCACATCTGGACACATGGCAGTCATGTCACTAGTTTCAGTCAGGTCAACAGGCTCCTGGGTTTTGGGGACAACATAATCACTCTGACCACGCAGATGTGACAAAGTAAGGACATTGGTGGCCCCTTGGCCAGAGGAGGTCTCTGCAGGGCTCAGGTCAAGTAAAGAGTTGGACATAGTGTTTAGAAGCAAAACCCCCTGGGCCTTGAAGTGGGTTGCAGGAAAGACCACTGGAAGTCTGCACAGCAGGGAACTGAAAGCAGGACCACTATGGACTCTAAATGCTCATTCCAGCGGCAGGACTGTGATTTCAAGTTCAGTGACCAAGGCCAGCAATGAACATGGAAAGGGTAAGGGACCAATAAGGAGAGAAGTGAGACACCATATTGGATACAATCACTACCCACAACAGAAGAGTGATGTGCAACCTGTCTTAGCTCTGAGATGCAGGATGCCAAAGTAGATATACAAACATATATCTTCTTGTTACTCAGGAAGGGACTATAGATCATGCCTCACTGTGGCCAGGCCACAGGGCACAGCAAAGGCTATACTGTGGCCTGAGAGTCTTTGTCTGAACTCCGGCTGTTCTCACTCTTCCCAAAGCCTTTCCATGTGTAGCCTGCAAAGGTTGGGCTAATAGGCAGGTAGTTGAAGCATCTGTATTTTTTAATAATGTTCATGCCAAATGGCAAATTGTAGGACTCCATGCCATCAAGGGACTTGCTCCCTTTGCTCACACCCTTCTTCCATTTCTTGATTCCTCTTTCCTCTGGGGTACCTGCTCCACACACAGAGAAACACAAAAAGAATACTTAATTACCTTAGAAATGAGGATTGTCAGACAGACACACACACACACACACACACACACACACACACACAGACCCACACCCCATTCTAGAAATCAGACCTGCCCAATGACAGCAACAGAAAACCTGAGAAGCTGAAGATGCTTAGTCCCCAGGTACCCAAATAAAAACTCTGGGATCGCTAACCTTCTTTGTTCCTTGTATTCCAGAGTCAAGGGACTTTGTACTTCATGTCCTCCCTGTCCTTTGACAGGACTCACAATTTTCACTGCGGAGGTATGACCCAGGCATGTGACTGCTTTCCTGGGTATCATATTGATCCAGTCTCCTGCCTGGCTGTCTAGTCACCTCACCACACCCTCTTCAAAATCTACTATGAAATGTGATGCAAAACTACCTCTCTAAAACGCCAACATAAACTATGCAACACCTGCATCCAAGAGCCACTGCACTCATCGAAGCTCTTCCTGTTTCGCTGCAGTTTGATGTGGGGATAGGAGGTGTACTGGTCTTGTTCTTGGGCTTGAAGTTTTTAAGATTTCCCCTTAAAACAATCCACCACTAAAATGTCTCATTCACAAGATTTCTGGGGAGCCCATGGCAGACACACCAGACAGATAGACTGTCTCATCTGTCCTTCAAGGCAGCATTTGACAATAGTACAGCAGCCATCTCTAAGAGACCTACCAGAAGCTCGGGACTGTGCAAAGGAGTACATAAAAGCCCATCCCAGGCTCCAGGATCAAGTTGAGAAGGGAGACAGAGTCCCAGGGTGTACCTGAGCATCCCTCTGCCTTCTCAGCATATACAGGATGATGTGCTGCTCTTAACAGTCATTTGGACGGAGTGTCATCTCAACTACTTTAGAAGACAGTTTGTATCAATAATACCTTTGAACTGACTTATTCCTATGCCTACTCCTAAGACAGGGTTGGCCTCCTGGGCTTGAGGGATCCCCCTCCTGCAGACTTGTGAGTAGCTGATACTCACAGGCAAAGGTCACTGAATGCTATTTGTGGTTTTTGTTTCTGTATGGCAGAGTGAGGGTGAGGGAGCTTGGGATTTGGGCTATGCTCCAGAGATGCTTGTGTATCTAGCCCTAACATATAGCACATACCTGGGATGGTGTTGTCCAAAATAAAAGCCACACAGCCTCCTACGAACATCGCAGTAGTAAGAAGTACATTCAGTACTTGATCAATTCCTGTTATACCTGGATAAGAACAGAACCACCATTAAGGGTCATCACTGTAGCCAGGGCAGGTCTGTCCTTGACTCAGAAAGAGACAGTGGAGTGGACACCTCTGGAAGTCAACACAGGACCTAAACATATAAAATTCTCAGTTGTACACATGCACATACTCTTGCCAGGAACATTTAAAGTTACTACGCAAACTTGCAACAATAATTCCATTGCTTCAACAATGGTGTATAGTAGATGAACTGAATAAAGTAACATTAATACTATAATAAATAGTGGAGGTATTGAGGTATAGTCTATAGATGTATAAAAGATTTAGAATTAAAAATGGCTATTATGGGGCTTGAGAGATGGCTTTGCAGTTAAGAGCACTAGTTGCTGGTCCAGAGGACCCAGGTTCAGTTCCCACATGGTGGTTCATCTGTAACTCCAGTTCCTAGGGATCCAGCGCTTTCTCTTGACCATCATGGGTATTATATACATATATGATGCAGACAAACACACAGACAAAACAACCATACACATAAAATAAAATTAAATCTTTAATAAATGGTTGTTGTAATGCTGCAAAAAATTTATAAGTGAGTAACAAAGCAATTACACTATGGGGAGCGGGGGGTGGTGTCTGTGCAAAGTCTCACTCCATAGCTTAGGCTGCCCAGGAACTCGCCGTGTTCAGGCTGGTACCAAACTCATGGCGATCTTCCTGTGTCAGCCTCCTGAGTGTTGGGATGACAAAAGAGCTACCAAGTCTAGTTGTTCACGCAACTTTTAAAAATGTTTTTCTTTTTTCACTGCTGTTGTTTATTTTTTTTTTTTGAGACAGGGTCTTTCTATGTATTCCAGGCTATTCTGAAACTTACTATGTAGAAAAGGCTGGCCTAAAATTCAGGCTGCCTGTCCAGTTAATTTGAGATGGGTATGGTAGCACATGCCTGTCATCCTAGCATTTGGGAGGTGGAGGCAGAAGAATTAAATGTTCAAGGTCAGCCTTGCCTAAATGAGTTCACTGTCAATCTGGACTACATGAAAGCCTCTGTAAAAAAAAAAACAAAACTTGAAATAATAATCCTGAATTATTCAACTGCAAAAATAATAGCAACAGATATTTCTTAAGAAGGTTCCTCCTTTGCTCATTCTGAATGGCAGCAGGATTTTATCAAAATAAAAAGTAGGAGCTAAAAAAGTAGTCTTTCTTTAAAGATCTGTTAATTTGATGTATGTGTTTGCCTGCATGTATGTCTGTGTACTATTTGCACGCAACATTTTCAGAGATAAGAAAACAGCTTCAGATTTCCTGGAGCTGGGGTTTAGGCAGTTGTGAACTTCCATACATACAGATGCTGGGAACTGAACCCAGGCCCCTCTACAAGAGCCAAGAACGCTCACAATAAGAGGTCACACCCAGGGTTTGGTGGAGAGCTGGCTCAGTGGTTAGGAACCATTTTATCTCTCTTACATTTTATGTCTGAGTGTTCTGCATGGATACCTGTGTGTCGGAAGAGGGAATCAGATCTCATTATAGATGGTTGTGAGCCACCTTGTGGGTGCTGGGAATTGACAGCTACTGTTCTTAACTACTGAGCCATCTCTCCAGTAGTTAGGATCACTTTGCTCTTGTAGAAAACCCAGGTTCAATTCCCAGAACCCACATGTGGCTCACAACTGTCTTTAACTCCACTCCAGCTCCTGGGGATCCACAGCCTCACCTGACATTCTCGGGCATGATGCACACACGTGATACATATACATACAGGCAGACAAAACTCATACGCATAAAATAAAATATAAAAAAGAAATTAAGAAAAGAGCTTATACCCACTGAGCCATCCATCTTTCCAGGACCTAAATAAGTATTCTTGAATTGAAAATAGAAAGACATATCAAAGTCTGTGAAGTTGAGTTTTAAGGAATTACACAACTTAATACAGCATGAGTCTGAGAAACCAAAAGTTTTACAGAGCCAAAGGAGAGGTAACCATTAAAAAAAATGAGACCTCAGGGGCTAGTGAGATGAAAATTCATTGGGCAAGGGCATGTTTGGTTTCTAGCATGGTGCCTTTCAAGAAGGTGCCTTGAATCTTCTTCTACTTCTCTAGATCCAGGCTTATCTTATGCCCTCTTCTGCCTCTGCATGCTCCCAGTGTACACACATGCAGAGAAAACATTCATACACACAAAATAAAACAAAAAGTAAGCCCTTGGCACCTATACCAAGTGTTCACCTGGGGACTGCTGATCTGAAGACACCCCATAATAATGCCTGTGAGTGGCCCTGGTGGTTTCCAGAGAAATAATCAGAATAAGACTCAGAAGGAAGCAACATACACCTGAGGTTCCAAGGTCTCTTCCAACTACAAGAGCTATTTGTGAATCTATGGTTGAACTCCCAACTGCCCTACCCAAGATTCAAGACCTCTTTCTCCTACCTGTGACCAGAGGGTTTTGTCTGAGGTAACTTGGAAGAACAAGCCCAAAGAATATGGAGAATCCAAGCACAAACAGGTTCCGGGAAGAATTCAAATCAATGAACTGCAGGTTAGAGAGGCCAACGGCTGTGATCATTCCTGGAGAGAAAAGCATCAGAACACAGTTCCAGAGTTTACCAACTATGACACTCTGACAGGCTATCCCGGAGGCTGAGGACAGGCTCCCTGATGTCCTTTCTCTGTCCATCAGAAATCAGCTTGGAGACCAGTGCAGTGCCAGAAAGGGAAGGTCCAGGGCTGGCATGACCACCTGTATCTGACCCGGATGGCAGCATCACACATAAGCTTCACACTACATTTTCTTTAAATCGAGTAGACAAGTTTTAATTATTTTAACTTTATGTATGTAAGTATTTTGCTTGCATTTATGACTGAACGAAGTGTGAGCCCAGTGTTCATGGAGACCAGAAGTCATTGTCAGATGCCCTGTAACTGGAGTTGTGACAGACCATATGAGGGCTAGGAACTGAACCTAGGTCCTCTTCAAGGGTGGCCAGTGCTCTAACTACTGAGTCATCTCTTACTCTCCCTATTTAAGCATTTTGATTAAACCCACACTAGAAATCTGGGGCATGTCCACAATGACTGTATCTGAGTGGTACAGATCAAACCCAAAGTCGCATTGTGAAAGTGATCAAATTTAAAGGGTTCATTTATAGGGGGAATATCTGAGTTAAATCAATTAGAAAGTCTAAAGAGGTTTTTACCTTAATTTTCATAACTTAATGACTTCTATAACATTTGGCTTGGACACTGATGCAAATTCTTAACTTTTTGAAGCACTGTCTTTTTTTTTTCCCTTAAGTCAAGGTTTCTCTGTGTAACAGCCCTAGCTGTCCTGAAACTCCTAGCTGTCCAGACTAGGCTGGCCTCATACTCATAAAGATCCAACTGCCTCTGCCTCCCAAGTGCTGGGATTAAAGGCGCATGCCACCACTGCCCAATGAAGCATCACCTTTTACAATTTAAAATAAAATTGTTAGAGTTACTGCTAGATCTTATTTGCAAAAATATCCCCATTAAAAATTAGGCCGTGTGTATTGGGTGACTTTTACCCCTGTTAAGATGACTACTTTTGGTGGAGTTGGTTTTCAGTCTGCATTTGTGTAGCTCAGTGCTTTGTTAGAAGCTAAGTGTTTTCAGAAAAGTATGTTTTTTTAAATTATGTATACAGTTAGCCAGAAGAGGGCACTAGACCTCATTACAGATGGTTGT
>LOEQ01004688.1:21403-54963 GCA_001685075.1 Bramus lutescens | reverse complement strand
AGGACCTTTGGAAGAGCAGGAAATGCTCTTAACCGCTGAGCCATCTCTCCAGCCTTGAAAAGTATGTTCTGCATGTATCTTTAGGTACACATTTTGAGGGCTGCATTATTGTGTAAAACGTACTGAATACAGGGAAATCTGGGGATTGAAGCCTGTATATAAAAGCCTGTGTGTTTGATTTTAAACAGCTTAATTTTAAAAAGAATCAGCCAGCATGAATAACGGCTGGTGATGGTAGGTAGGCCTGCTGCATCAGGGAAGTGGACTCTTACCAAAGAGCGTGCAGAAGAGGGCTCCGAGCACAGGGTCTGGGAGGGATGCGAACAAGGCACTGAACTTGCCAACCATGCCCAAGCCCAGCATGAGTGCTGCGCCATACTGGATCACTCGGCGGCTGCCAACCTGTGGGCACAACAGTTGCAGATTACCTGCCGTTCTTCAACCCAGACTTCCAGCCCGGGGCAAACGTGATGGTGTCCCGGGCAGAACCCAGAGTACTTTAAACTTTCAGTTAGCAGTAACTAGTCCTCAATACATTACTATAGAGACAACCCAAGACCCCCACTAGTCCTTGCTCCATTCTTCTCTTCACACTTCAGTTCACTGTTGCAGCTGCAGACAGGTGACCCCAGGGGTCAGGAGCTGGAGATAAGATTGCTGATCCACAGCCTAGATGTAGTTCCTTTTGTTAGTGGCTTTGGCTGGGATGACCTCCTGGGCTGGAGCCATGGCTGCAGCAGCTGCAGCACACACATTCTGTTCCTGCTTCTCTCCCAGTTTTGCATGTGACTTTTCACCATGACAATCCCCACAGAAGTCCTTGTGGCTCCATCCATCTTTCTGAAGTCGGATAACATTCCACTACCATTTGTGGAAGCACTTCCCCTCACGGTGGCTTGCCATAAAAAGGTGGTAAAGTGAGGGGCCTACGAATGCGGAATTCTGGAGCGTAGCTGCTGGTTTGCAGGTCCCAGGCTCCTTACTCTACCATGGATAAACTGTGTGGTTTTGCCTTAAGGATCAAAGAACATGTCGCAGCTAAAACAAAGTCAATCACGTCTGGCCAGCACACAGATAGGTAGCAGGCCCTCCTCCTAGGTTTGCTGCCTCTGGATCCTTCCTTTGCTGTCATTGAGTCAACTTTCTAGACATTGCCAGTCCCTTGTTAAAATATTGTTGATTAGTAAATAATCTATGTCTTTGGAGGAGGCGATGGCTCACTTCTATAATCTCAGCACTCAGAAGGGTGAGGCAGTAGACTGAGGCTAGTGAGGGACACAGGATGGGTGGAGTGGGGAAAGGAAGAAAGAAGGTAAAAAGAAAATAAAAAGTGCCTGCCAAGGGGAAAATAGTCACAGATGATATGCAACCTCGATTGCCCCAATGTAGCCTCTACTAGGACCAAAGGACAGGTAAACAATGGAAAAGATCATACAAATTGCAGGATCAATCAGGAGGGACTGACTTATTGATCCCACGAGAAGGAAGCCTCCCATCTGCAGTAAACATCTTTGAGCATCTAAGGTATGCTCGTTTGTTAGACTGGGGATGGACAGACATGAAGATGAGTTTTAAGTCACAGCCCCATGATAAAATTGCACTGTTCTGCTACGTGGAAGCCAGGGAGGAAAGGGGGAAAATGAGTTGGGGAGAGTTGTTGGATGTTCTGGGAAGCTGAGTAAGATTTCCCTGAAGGAGAGTTGACAGGCAGAGGGACCATTCAGTGTGAAGGCTCCCAGCAGGAATGGGCAGTCCCCTACTAGATGGGAAAGGCCACAGTGGCCCTGGGATGCCCACAACAATAGAGCTTTATAACCAAGCAGCAACTAAGCCACTCTTCTGTTCATGAATACTACCTGAACAACTATAGATTTTTTGGATCTTCTTTGTTTTTTGTTTGTTTGGTTTGGTTTCAGTGTTTCTCTGTGTAACTCTCACTGTCCTCTAACTCAGGACTATCCTTCTCTAACTCAGATCTATCTGCTTCTGCCTCTGAGTGCTGGGATTAAAGGTATGTAACACCATGCCTAGCTTGTCTTGTTTTTTGAGATAGGATCTTGATAATGCAGACCAGGCTGGCCTGGAACCTACTCCATAGCCCAGGCTCATGGTTTTCCTGCCTCTCCCTCCTGAATACTTGGCTCATAAACATGTATCTCTATGTCCAGTTTATCCCCGCTGCCAACTGCCCTAAGATCCTGCCCTCCTGTTACCTGCTAGTTACACTAGACCTTTAAAACTCCTCTTATTCTGCCCATTCCCTGGCACCTCTTCCATACCTCCTTGCTTCTTCCTTCATGACCATCAAAAAGTCAAATTTGTATCCCTGGCTTTTCCCAGGTCTTCAATAGCATGTAATGTACCAGAGAAATGGTCTTTCCTAGATACCATCTCTAAAAGACACTATATTTGGACTTGAGAAATGGTTCAGCAGTTAAGAACACTACTGTTCTTTCCAGGACCCATGTTTAGCTCCCAGCACCCACATGATAGCACACAACCAACTACAGTTGGTTACAGTTTTGGGGATCCAATGCCCTTTTTTGACTTCTAGTGTCAGAATCAGTCATATACATATGTACATAGAAACTAACACAGACACATAAAAAAATTGATCTGGGGTGGGCAGAGAGAGGCACAGACTATATTTAGGAAGACCATGTTACTCTGTTCCTAGAAATAAACCAAGTGGCAAACAATTTAAGTAACCATATCTGTAACACAGCTGGTACTTGGAACCAGCTACGCCAGAAAGCCATGCTAAACTGATTATCAAGTGATAAATTCTAACATCTTACAAGCTACCTTTATAGACCAGGGCACAGAGACCAAAGGGGTTACCTGCTGTCACCATGTTGAGAAAAAGTGATGGGGCCAGAGAAGCCCAATCCCCGGTGTCTGTCCTGTTGCCTTCTCTGTGGGACAGGCGGACTACACTCAGCAGAGGCAGAGTAGGTAACTCAACTCTGGTGAGGTTAGGAATTCCAAGTCTAAGGAATGCAGCTATCAGCAGAACTGCCTGAAAATGGGGGACAGACTTCCCTCCTTTCAATCCAAGCATGGTTCAATGGCTCAGCCCTGTCTGTCCAGGAGACTACGACAGTGGCAGTGTTTTCTGAATGTGCTGTCTCCTGCCAGTCACTGAGCATGTGCAATGAGAGTCTTGAAATATGGCCAATGAGACTGGGCAAGTAAAATCTTTAACATGAACCTATTTAAGTGTATACAGCTACATGTACTCCTGACTGCCCTGTCAAGACAGATGGATCTAGACCTTAGGGGCTGTGCTCAATTCACAAAATCACAGGGCTAGGGTCACAAAGACATTTCTGCTCCAAGTCCCAGCTCCCTGCTCTAAGGTGGATGTAGACTAGGAACTCAGTGAGTGTCTTGAATGGATACAGTTCTTGCCTGGAGAAATGGCTCCAAAGACCGGGAACAGAGGGATTCAGAGCAACATAAATCAGCTCATGTATTATTGTTGGGAGTTGAAGAGATAGCCCGGTGCTTAACATTTCATATTGTTCTTCCAGCGCCCATAGTTAGAGGCTCACAACTGCTTACAGCTTAGCACCAAGGGGATCTGTGGGAACTGCACTCGTGTGTACATTTCCCCCCTGCACAACTAAAACAAACAAGTAAGTGCTGTTGGGGTGCCATTTCAGAGAAGGCTTGTATCACTCAAATGTCATTCATTCCCTGGGCCTGTAAAGGGTACTTGCTTCCTTTTAGTGACCTTAGCTGTTCTATATATCTGTAGAGGTACAGAAGGAGGGTGCTTGATAAACATGAGGTCCTTGGGAGTTTTACAGACTCCCTATTTGGAGCTAGTTATTTGCCCATGGGCAGATGCTAAGGGGTTGCTGGTTAATACCTGCTCTGTGCCCATCAAACCCTTCCTTCAGCTCCTTGGGCTCCACATCCATTGTCTATTGTAGGCAGCACTTGGACTCCAGCAACAA
This sequence comes from Bramus lutescens, assembly GCA_001685075.1. NCBI lineage: Eukaryota > Metazoa > Chordata > Mammalia > Rodentia > Cricetidae > Bramus > Bramus lutescens. The sequence continues at coordinate 51,001 of LOEQ01004688.1, read as the reverse complement.
CATTGAAGAAAGTTCCCACATAGTCTCCCTTTCTCCATGCCATGTGCTGGGCAAATGGGCAATAGATGGTGCCATTGGCCCACCTGAAGTTGAGCTTACACTGGCCCTGCCCCTAGGGGAAGATCAGCAGGTCAGGTGTGCTCCCTGTGTCTCAACACTGCACCCTCTCACCCGGATTTGTAACCAAGATGAATCAAACTTAATACTGGGTTTCTTTTTATCTGGTTATAGAATCTTGCATGAGGCTAGGGTGTCAAACAGGTCTAGAAGGCTTCTGGATTGGGTTCTTAGATAAGGAGTCCTGTGACTCATGCAGGCTATAAAGAAAAGGGAACCAGCCTCAACAGTCTCTAGTTACACNNNCAATGGCTGCTGGGCCAGCCAGCACTCCTCAACATCCTGGCAAACAGCACTGGTTGCCTATGGCAACTAGAACATAAAGTTTAATTGCCTGTAATAAATCTGACAGGTCAGGAGCAGACTTTCTCACAGAAGCTGGGTTTTGGGGTGGGACAACTGTACGCTTACACATCACTATCTAGGGTTGAGTGGGGAGGACTCTGATCCAGGCTCTGCTTCACCGTGGCTCCATAGATTTCACTGAGAATGGGCTCTGATCCAGAGGCCTGAGACTTATTTAGTGAGATGGATGGTTTCTGTAGAGACAGGCATCTCTCATCTAACATGCCCTGCTGAACTGAGGGTCTTTCCTCGTTAGGATGTAATCTCCAACTTTCTTTCTCATCAGGCACTCGCAAGGGCTTAGAGCAGAGGCCTGACACAGGCAGGTGCTTAGTTAATGTCTGGAGACTGCAGGAAGCCACAATTAGACCCAGATGCCTCTTACCCAGGGTGGCCAAGTGAGGTGAGGTCTCCTAACAGGTACTCCGAAGCTCGTCCACGGGGGTAAGGAGGTGGGGAAGGAAGATCACAATGGAAGGGTCACAGGTCAAACCCATCAATGAAATGGACAGACAGCCATTTAACTAAAAAAACATTTGTACCTTTGTAATTCCCAAAACTCCAATATTGGGACTGGAGGATGTAGAGCCATTCCCAGTACCAAATATGCCATCAAGAACACAGGAAAGACCCTCCACAAAAATACCCCTAAAAGAAAAGAAAGAGGAAAAAGAGAAACAGTCACTCATGGGAAACTTTGAAACCAGTTCTTAACGTTTGAAGCCTACAAACATGATGCCCCTTGAGAGGGGTGGGGTGTTAAGTGGTGGCAGTTTGTGTACTCTCAGGTCCCTTCTTTGACATGCTGAGGACAACCCCCCATATGCTCAGCAACTCTAAGAAGGCTATCTCCACACTGCCCATTAGACACAAGTACTTTAAAATAATTTCAATAAAATCAGAGAACTACTGAATCTAAGAGAGGCGTGGGCTGTGCTTAGAAGTAAAGCATACCAATTTGACTCTTTGCTATTAAGATAGTTTCATCAGGAAGAAATACTTTGTAAGCTTGTACATTTTGCTGGGTGGGGGCAGGGGGAGTAGGATTTCTCTGTATAACTGCCCTGGCTGTCCTGGAACCTTCTTTGTAGACTTGGGGTGACCACCTTGCAGAGCAGGCCACCTGCCTCTGCCTCCCAAGTGCTGGGGCTAAAGGTGCGCAGCATGACCGCCTGGCTTTGAATCTTTTTATGAAAAACTGACACGAGTGGTCTCATCATGTGAAACAGCTCTGCTGGAGAGCTGTGAAAGCCTCAGAGAACCCCCTAAGAGTCCATGCCAGTCATGCTGACTCCTGTTGGAGGAGCAACAACAGGGAGGGTGGCCTGTGCTCCTTTCTCTATGTCTTCCTTAGAAACAATCTCTTAATGACTTCCAGACGCTAAAGAAGTACAAACCCCACAGCTCATGGGGGACACTCATTTAAAATTCTGGATCTTAGTTTTGGCCTCCCCAGAGCTGTTCTTGTCTGGTTCTGTGATCCATGACTGTGAACAGATTACCTCAAAAGGCAACTGACATAAATCCACCGTCAGACCTACAGCGATTACTATCTGATGCAAGAAATTATGGCAGTCAGGACTGAATGAGAGAGAAACAGACTTTTCATCAACTAGAAATAAGTTCTTGGGGCTAGGGGTCCTTGAGAAAACAAGACAACACATAACAAAACCAAGCAGAGAACAATGGTGCCCGTTTCACACTGAGAAGAGATGCACCCACCTCTATAGAAGTCAGGGAGACTGGAAGGGGGGAACGTAGAATGCTGCTCTGTGCCATGGATGAGACAGCCAGGGCATTGAGGGCAGTGACTTGGCCAAAGATAAACAGCCAATTATGATTTGACTGCTGTCATCTGAAGCTCTCAGTTTCTACCACAAGACTAGATGAGCATGTCTTCTTGGGACATACCTGTTGATTGCATGGACAGGAGGTGGTGGGGCGCAGGAGAGCCTGGCACAGGCATAGTAATCACCGATGGACTCGATGATACTGGCTACGACAGCACTGAGCATGCCAATGACACCAGCTGCAGAGACGGTGGGCATCCCCCACTGAACTGAGGAGAGAAAACAACTGTAAAAGATGTGCACACTTACCTCTAGGGGCTGGCAAGGTTACAAGAACCTCAGGGAACTCTGCAAGATCTGTGCAGGATTCTCAAGCTCTTGCAAACCGTTTGCTTTTAAATCTTAAATCACAGCAGATGTCTGGGAAGGTTACTGAGTAGAGGCCTCAGTGAGGGTTGCTCTCCGCATCTTTACTTGAGAAAGCTGTCACTAGACTGGAAGAGGTGGGGGATTCTCTTCCTCAAAGTCATGTTCCTAGTATCCGCTAAAATGTAATTTAACACTGCCTGCTATGGTGAGACAGAAATTTGCTTTGCTTTGTTTTTTGAGACAGTGTCCCCGGATGGCCTAGTATTAACTATATAGCCCTGACAGGCCTCAAACTCATGGCAAGTCTCCTGCATCTGTTTCCAGAGTGTGAATTACAGGGCTGGGATTACATTCCTGGCCTGGAATAGGAATTTGTATTAGGGATTCAGAGCACAGCTGTAGACACCATGGTACAAAGTAGTGGCATCAAGTGAAAAGTCCCAGCTACTTTGGTCCAACAGTCAAGTACACCACAGAGTAGATGAGACCCTACCTTGTCACTATCAGGTTTGTTAACTTTTATTTCAGAAAGCAAACAAAATTCCCATTGTAATTTCATCTGAGTATCTGCATTTGCTTAATTTTTATTAGACATTTTTTCTTTCCTTGATAAAGGAACATGCCCTTCTTCCTTGAACCATTAGGAATAGTAACCCAGATGCCACACAGAGGGAAAATCTGAAACACAGTTCTGGGGCAGGAGCCTGCCCTGTAGCTCTGGGCACTCTGAGACGAACACTAACAGTGCGATGATTCAAGTTCAAATGAAGACAGGCCTTCAAAGCAGGATGTAGAAACAAGGCTGGAAAGTGAGGAGAGCGTTCCTGCCTGGGGCTGTCCTACTCTGGGAGCCAGCAGAGGAGGCAGACATAGCTGGAGCAAGAGGTGCAAGGTGTCAATTCCAGAAGAAGAGTGTAACATCCCCAGAAGGGGTGTCACAGGGTGTGCCCTACCACACTGGTGGCCCTCACTTTCTCTCAGGCTTGGTTCAAGGACGTCCTTTATCAAGCTTTATCAAGCTCCATTTGTGGTTTTAGAACAAGCTTTCTTCTGTTACAGTATATAGACTGTAGCATGATGGTTTCCCTTGAAGAAATCTTCCCTTCCCTGATTTTGAGGGAAGATTTCATATTATATTCTACATTTTCAGTTGAACATTCCTAATTTAAAAATATAAAATGTTCCAAAATCTGGAATTTTTTTAGAACATGATACCACAACTGGAAAATTCCAAACCTAACCCTATGTGCTACACTACAGTCAAAACGCAGGTACATGGGGGGCTAGAGACAGCTCGGGGGTGAGAGCACTGGCTGTGCTTTAAGAGGACCTGGGTTCAATTCTGAGCACCCAGATGACAGCTCACAAACATCTGTAATTTCAGTTCCTGAGGATCCAACACCCTTTTCTGGCCTCCATAGGCACTAGGCAGGACAATAATGCACAGATATACCTGCATGCAAAGCACCCATACAACATTAAAAATAAAATGCACTATTCCAAAAAGAAAATAAATTACCTTCAAGTTGTGTGTCGAGTGGGTGAAATGCAGATGGCCTTCATGCTTAGACCCAGCCTCACTGTACTGGGGGATACAGTATGTACAGATTCCTAGTCCGAAACTCTGAATCTAAGATGCTAGGGCCCCAATCATTTTGAAAAATGGGAATACTTAACCTGCACCACTTTCCATGAAATACATTTTGAATTTTTCTCAGTCTTTGTTTTGCTTTTTACCTGAAGTCTTTAAGTCTGATTTCTAAAAATCCTTTATATCAACATTTAAATTTTAAATATTTAATTTTCTAAAGACTTACTTTTATTTTATGCATACTATGTATACAAGTGTGTTTTATCAGCATGTATGACCATGCACCATGTGTATGCAGTGCACACAAGCACCCTTTAAGAAGGCATCAGATCCCCTGGAACTGGAGTTATAGACGGTTTGTGAACCACCATGTGAGTGCTGGGAAGAGAAGCCAGGTCCTCTGGAAGAGCTCTCAATCACTGAGCCCTCTCTTTTAAATTTGTCTCTTTTACATTCCTACACACACACACACACACACACACACACACACACGAACACAAGCACGCACTCACAACTAAGTTCTGGAACTTTGTTTTAATAACTTGTTTTGAGTCCATGTATGTGGTCTCAAACCAATCATGCTTTTGCCTCAGCCTCCTGAAAGCTAGTATTATCTACAAGGAAATGCTGTGCCTGGCTTACCTACTTTTTCGGGGTGTTACAACAGGATTTTCAGCTTTGGCATTGCTGACATCTTGGGCCAGAAGTCTGTATATTAACATCAATTTTGGCAATCCTTCCTATATTGAAGGCTGAGGGCACAGATTGTGATATTTGAAAGTGTCCTCTCTTGATCCAAATGTTGGAAAGTATGCAGAACTGGGTCTTGCAGATAGATGGGTGAAAGACAGTTCACTAGCTCTTGGCAGCTGAAGGCTGTCCCTGAAGAGAACCCTATGAGCTCACATACTCCCATGGTGATGCCATGAACCCTGTCTACTAAGTGACACCATCTCATGGATGAGCCCTATAATGCCCCTGGAGAGTCCCTTGCAGGAACAACTGGTGGCTTGTACTGTCACTAGCTGTCAGCTGGGAAGCCATATGCATGAGTAGGCCAAGTGGATATGCTGAGGCTCTGCTCCATCCTCCCATGATGCCTCCCAAGAGACCTTCAATCTCACTTTATCTTGGCTTATAGGTGTGTTTATGAACTAAGCACATTTTTCTGGAAACAGGATAGGTATATATAAATACACTCTGAGATGCCATGTGATGAGAATGTTATTTTAGAAGGCTAAGCCTGTTAAAGCTTTCAGAATGTATCAAGAACAAAGGGGAGAGCTGCAGATATTATCACCGCTCAGCATGCTTGGAGGAGGCAACTTTGACCCAACCTTAATATTCTTGGCTTTTCTTGCTTTTGGGGTTTCTCATTGTAAAATAAGAAAACAATACAGCTGAAGGGATGACAGGCTCAACCTGGCTAAGTTCATGCTTCAACTCTAAGAAAATTGAAAATGTTTGGAATAGCATTCTAACCACTGGTTCCCGTGAGGAAGTTCAGAGCTGGGACCCGGAGAATGCTGCATGTGACTCCAGGTGATCCTTTGGGCTAAGCTCCATCTTCCGGCTGCTTGTAAGTGTCAGGTTACCGCCACAGCTGTGACCAAAGTAAGACTATACCATAAACTCTGGTGGGCAGGAGCAGCTAGCTAATCTTTCCATTGTGGCAGCCCTGGCACCAAGTAGCTTTGCGCCTGCCTTTATCAGCAGTGGCCCTCAAATCTTTGCCATCATAGCTCACATTTGGCCAGAGCACCTGCCCAGGATTTCAGAGCCTAAGAGGGCTCAGAAGGCCAAGCAGTTAACCTGAGAGGGGAAGTGGTTAGTAACTAACTGTGTGTACGTGACTGAGCTCCGGGGACAAGAACTTCCCTTTTCAATGTCTGATTCTCTAATGACCAGAAAGCCATGAAGATGTTCAGGCTTCAGGGTTTGGGAGAAGGCTTGGTGGGTGAAGTGCTTGGCATTTGAAGCATGAGGACAGGAGCTGAAATTCCCAGAACCCACACAGTAGTACTTATCTACAATGCCAGTGCTTCTCCAGAGAGATGGGTGGTGGAAAAAGGAGACTCCCTGTAGCTCACAACATAGCTAGTCTGGTGTATGCAGTGGCAAACAACAAAGAGACCCTATTTCCAACAAGGGAAAGATGAGAGCCACATCTGGGACTGTCCTCTGACCTCCATACCTGTGCCTCCACACTCATGCACACACATGTGCATATACATACACATAAGTGATTAGAAAAATGTCCAGGTAGAGAGACATTCTTAGATCAAAAAAGGCTTTCCACGATGTAGAACCTTTTGTCTCCTTCCAACCCCTCCCAGTTGGGCCTTCATGATACTTACATGGGTATGGAACCTTAAACCATGGGGCTACCAGAAGTACGCCCTTCCTGGCATCTGTGCGTGCATAGTAGCCATAGTTGGTGCTGTTGGAAGGGAAGACATCAGTCACCGTGAAGATGAAGCACAGCAGCCAGGACACGAGGATAGCCAGGATGATCTGGAGTGGTCAAGGGCAGAATCTTTGTTGGGTAACACATCCCTTCCTAACTGTACCCACCACCCAAAGGCTGCCATCGTCAGGACTATGTAGAACATCTGTTTCAAGGAGACTGCACTGAGAGGTTATGCGGGTAAATTCACTTTCTGTTTCCAAAGTCTGGCTAGTGAAAGAAAGGGCAGCATGCCTGTGGAGACCACATGGGGTCACATCTCAGAGCCACTGACAAGAGTCCTTCTGTGGCAAAGCAGAAGAATGTGATCTAATCTTTGAACTGGAACCTTACAGGCATCTAGACTTTAGCCTGTGAGGAGTAAGTACTCCAATGCCATCATCACAGAGATGTAGGAGGGTCTCCCTACAGCCTTCCTTTACCTAGCACCTTACATGTGAACAAAGGCATACTGTGCTAGAGGTGGGGGTGGGATGATCAACTACTCACTGGAAACATTTTGAAAAGTTGTAACTTGTACGCAGTCCATCCTTTCTTGGATTTGTAAATTGGGAGAGGAAATTTAACATTTCTGGCATATTGCGAGAATAGTAACACTAGGAAAATCGTCCTGAGAAGAAAAAAAAATCATAAAATTAAAGGTTGTTATGTCCATGCATTAAAATACCCCAGCTTTAACTGGTTAAACGTGTTGAGTTCATTCACCTAAGCCCTCCCTCCTCACTTCAATTTGAAATGTTACTACGTGGAAAAAGATGTCACAAGCAGCTGGCCTATGATTTCTTGATTGAGTAATAAGATTCAAATGGGAAAACTCACTCCATAGAAGGGAAATGATGCCAGATAAAATAATATCAGATAGTATATTTACAACTAGACATCAGCTCGAAGCAACCAAGAAACTATTGCATACTAACAGGAAGGAAGTGTGCACACATGCCTACATACACACCAACACGAGAGAAGTGTGCACACATGCCTACATACACACCAACAGGAGGGAAGTGTGTAAACACGTCTACATACACACCAACAGGAGGGAAGTATGTACCCACATCTACATATACACCAGCAGGAGGGAAGTGTGCACACACATCTACATACACACCAACAGGAGGGAAGTGGGTACACACGCCTACATATACACCAACAGGAGAGAAGTGAGCACACACGCCTACATAAGACACCAACAGGAGGGAAGTGTGTACACACGCCTACGTACACACCAACAGGAGGTAAGTGTGTACACACACCTATGTACACACCAATAGGAGGGAAGTGTGTACATGGTGTGGGAGAATGTCCTGTATTTTGTCTATATTTTGAATAAACGCTGATTGGCCAGTAGCCAGACAGGAAGTATAGGTGGGACAACCAGACAGGAAGTAGAGGTGGGTCAATGAAAACAGGAGAATTCTGGGAAGAGGGAAGCTCCCTCTGCAGTCCTGTCCAGACACANCAACCAGACAGGAAGTAGAGGTGGGTCAATGAAAACAGGAGAATTCTGGGAAGAGGGAAGCTCCCTCTGCAGTCCTGTCCAGACACAGAAAAAGATGTGACCTGCCCTACTGAAAAAGGTACCAAGCCATGTGGCTAACATAGAATAATGGGCTAATACAAGTATAAGAGTTAATAAGAAGCCTGAGCTAATGGGCCAATCAGTTTATAACTAATATAACCTCAGTGTGAAATTCTTTGGGACTTAATGAATGCAGGAACTGGGCAGGACAGAAACCCCGACAACATGTACACATGCCTACATACATACCAACAGGAGGGAAGGACACGATCCAAAGCTACCAGGGAATCAATTTTACATTTTGAGGTGATTAGTGGCTACTTTTTCCTACTTTCCTTTATTTTCTGCTTTATTTATATTGAGTATAAGTTACTTTTGAAAACAAGGTAAAACTTCGTATTCAAGAAAAGCAGACAGTTCCTTGTGGGGCAGCTTCTGCGACATGCTCCTTCCACAGGCACTACGCCAGTCACATGGGTAGATCTACTTGGTGATAAGGTCTAAAGCCTGAGCTTTAGTTACTTCTCCTTCTACACCTGTCCTAGGGGTAGGACTGCCTGATTTGACTACAGTACTAATCCCAGGACCCCAAGGCTTCCTCATCAGCTGAAAGTCCAAGTGGATGCCAAGTAGGAGGCCATTTCCTCCTAGGTGGACTGTATGAAGAAAACAATACAGGGACATAGGATGTGCTGAACCACCTAACAAGGGCTAATCTTCTATCTCCAGTGGCTTTTTTCACTTGCCACCTAAGGTACAGCTGACAAGAAGAGAGTGTCCTCAAAACTAAGCTTAAGAATTCCAACTGCTGAGATAGCAGTACCAGCAAAGAAAACCCACTTCCTGTGGAATCACTTGGGTAAACTGATAACCCATCAACTGATAACTTGGGTCAAGGTTGAAATCTTTTATGGGGCCCAAGTCACTTCAGTTCCTCTGGGATAGAACTTACAAAAAACCCCAAACAAACAAAAACAAACAACAACAACAACAACAACAAACTTAACAAAACCAACATGGCAACAGAGAGTGGAAAACTGCCACTATCTGTGATAGCCCATTGGGCCCCAACCCTACCTGCCATCTTTGTTTCAAGCAACATCTACCTGCACTGTACTGTTCTCTTTCCAAATACATTTAAGAGACTCACCAAGAAGCGTGAGGGAAAGGGGTGATTGAAAAGAGTGTAGCTTGTGTCTTAGCTGGAAGATGGTAGCACACACCTTTAATCCCAGCACTTGGGATTAAGAGTCAGGCAGATCTCTGTGAGATCAAGGCCAATCTGATCTACAAGACCTAGTTCCAGGACAGGCTCCAAAGCTACAGAGAAACCCTATCTCGGAAAACACAACAAAACAAAAAGTGTAGCTTGTGTCTAAACTGGAATTTCAAAAGAGGGGACAGAGGAAAGGTCCTGAACTAATGGTGAATCCCCCTAAACAGGTCAGAAATGGTCATAAAAAGGCAGGGCAAGGGAAGGTGGGGACCAAAGAGTAGCAAAATCCAGAGGAGAAAACAGATGCAGAACTTGTTCTGGGCTGCGTGTGGCAAATGGCGAGGGGAAAGCGTGACAAAGTAGGAGTGTAGCAGCAGAGGAAATGGCTTGGGAGTCTGTGTGCCCATCCTGTGGAACAGCGAGGGGGGTGGGACATGGGATAATTAGCTACAGACTTTATGGGGTGGCTACAAGCTTGTTGTGGACATCTCTCACATAGAGGACGTCTATGGAGGCCATGGGGCGCCTAAAAAAAACTTCCTAGGGGAGAGTATGGGGCACGAGGAGTTCATTTTCGCCATTTCTAATTCTCTAGAAGAATTTCATTGTTTTCCTTTTCTGGTGTACGGAGTTAACCCTCCATATGTGCACACACACTATGCTCAACTCAGCCTTACCAGAAGTGGGCCTGGAAGGCTTTTAGCTCACAGATGGCTTTTGGTTATTACTTTTAACTGTTTTCTCTGTTTTTTATTAACTTCCCCCACTTAGGTCACATGGTTTGCTAGCTACTGGAGAGAAAAGGTTACACGTACTTTATTTCTCTTAAAGCTTTTAAAGTCTCTCCATGACGACTCTAATAACTCCGTGGTTATCAATATTGCTATTGTTACCAGCTAAATTATTAGCAATTGTTCCAATTACTTTGCTTACTAGGAATCAATTATATAAAATTTTTAAGTTTTTTTTTTAAAGCTCCTATGTGGTTCCCCCCCCCCGAATCTTTTTGTTATGGGCCTAAAATTTTAATATTTTTATAAACACCAGCACCTTTCTGGTACCACAGCTCACTGAGTTAAAATTCCTTAACGGCATCTACAAACACACGTCTGCATGGAGAATGTTCTGGCTGACCTTTGGTAAAGTATGAAAATAAAAAGAATTCATGGATATTTTCATATACCTTGCACACCACAGAGGCAGGCGTGAGTGTGAGCTGAGTTCCAGTCAGACAACATAGACTTTGAAAATAATCTTGGTCACAGACTCACTGTGCCTCTGCCCTCTGTTTCTTCAGTTGTTAGACATGTAGAACACTAGTTTCAACCCATGTAAATACTATGCAATGTTCTATGTAATATTATACAAAGCACAGAGATATAGGAAAAATTAATAAATGCTGCCAATTATTAAATATGGAATATTCCCCAAAACAAAAAATTAAAAATTTAAGTTTTCAAATTTTTATTCACTGGTAAAAATATAGCTTCTTGGGAGCTTTGACCTATGATATAATCCTTTCACCTACTATATACATTATAGAAAGAATGTGAATTCTCAGTCTTATGATTAAAGTCCCATATGTTCATTAGTATACAATATTGGCTGGCATCTTCAATGCTTTTGATGATCTATAGAGAAAGAAGGCAGATCCCATAAGAAACTGACCTTGCCATTGGAATGCACAGCTCTGAGATCAGGTGAGCGCCAACAGGTCCTCTGTAACAGTGTTCTACTGCCAGTCCCATCTAAACAAGACAGCTCACTGCTGTCTGCCTTTGGAATACCATGACTATTCTCATGTCTAAACTCTGATCTAAAAGAATCACTTAATTAGCCCTCACATGAACAGGAAAAAATGAAAATGTCCAAACACTTCATCTTCACAGACTGCTTTCTTCTCAAGTTAGTGCACTGTCCCAAGTATCCCACAAGGCTGCTCCACGCCATGGTAAGAAATGACCCCATCCTGGAGTTCTCTCAGAACACTTACAGCATGGCAATGCCCCAGTGCTTCCCTGCTCTCTCTCCTGCTGCCTGGAAACCAGAGAGGCCAATGAGGGCCACGGTGGGTGTGATGGTCAGAGGTCCAATATACCTCAGCAGAGCTCCAGGCAGGCCAAGGAGACCAATGACCACTTCTATCAATGAGGACATGATGATAGCTCCCTGAATCTGAAACAAAAAAGGGACAGTTTGCGAGTGATGTCAAACACTGAGAACGTCACCTGTAACCACAAATGACATTTCTGCGAGCTACCAGTCACATCATACAGCAGCATGACAAGTGCAACAGTTCCCGGGGCTACAAAAAAGGTTTCTATGCAGGTGACTGAGGCCTAGCAAACAAATACGACAGCACTGCTTTAAGGTTAGCTGCAGAAATAGGCACTGAAGACAAATCTGCCTGCCTTCTCACTGCAAGGTGAGATGGGCAAATCTGTCAGTTCTCAGATGAGTACATTTTCAATCCAGTCCTGCAGGATATTTCAATACAGTCAGCTTTAATAAACCAGGCCCTGGAAAGACATTCAAAAGACAGAGTTGCGAACAGAAATTCTAAAAGAATGCCTATATCATATAGAATGACATTTGTACTAAGTCTAAAGATTTCAAGGTGACAATATGAATATATACACACCCATCAGCTGGTTTTCTGTACCTGAGGACAGCTTTAATCAACTCTACTCAGATGTACTTTGCCCCCCCCCCAAATTTTTTTTCAGCAAATAGGTATGACTATCAACTTGCTTGTACTGAGATGTCCATGTTAGTCAAGCACACCTCTGAATATGCCCATCATGGAGCTTCCAGAGGCAATCAGAGAGTCGATGGGTGGCTCATAATATGAGGACATTATTGAGAGATGGGCCCTGGCTGGAGGAAGCGGACTTGGGAACTCTCTCGCACTGGTCCCTTCTGTATCTTTTGCTCTCTTCCTGGCTGCCATGAGCTGTTCCTTGAACTCCTCACTAAGATGGACAAAGCCTCTGACACTGAACTTTCTCTCTTCGAGCTGTTTTCAGCATTCTAACACAGCAACAAGACAACTAACAGGCCACACCTCTTCTGCTGACAGCCAACAAGCCTCACTCACAGTCACCACCCTGAAGGGAATGAGCAGGCAGGCCTGGGGACTGATGGTATAAAGATCAACAGGGGAAATAAACACTCCGGTAGTTGAAAACAAAAGGGACTTAATATAACAAAGCAACTGCAGGTTCCTGGGCACAACTGGCACCAAAGGTGAGCAGAAACACAAGGAGGACACATGTGGCAAGTGCTCATCTTTACCTCTTGGATCCGGGGGTGCCAGATATGCTCCAACAGCTCTGCTGATCCATTCGCAACTGTAATCTCTTGAAAACAAAAAGAAAAGACCAAGTTTTTCTGGAGTGACACTAATACTTCATAGCACATATTCATAATAACCATTAATAACTTCATTGTTTTAATTGACAATTCCTAAATAAAACTCAACCTGTGACAGTAGGACATATGCTTGGAGATGGACTCCCACACTAAGTAACCAAATGTACTTGTTGAAAAAGCTACTCGGTGCCAAAGGCTGACTGGCATGGTGCTACCAGCCAGTGCCAGCTTCACAGAAACCACTCTTTGCAAGCAGCTACCTGAAATGCCCAACAGCAAGGCTGTGGGTTGAGGTTTTAAAAACATAGATAAAGAGGGGCCTTTTCCAGTTCCTAAATCAAAATCAATGGTCACAAAGTAACACACCTAGGAGCAGGGACAGCAAGGGAATCAGGAAAGCTTGGCTCCTAGAATCTCAAAATATAACTATTCTGAGAGTACAACAGTTCTGACTTTCTCCAATTCCTTAAGCTTATCAGATTCTGTAAGGATCTTTGCAATCACTAAGGAAGGGGAATGAAAGTCATCTTCAGAAAACCACAGTAGCCAGATCCTTCAAAAGCAAAGACGTTTCAGAGAAGGGATGCTGATGCAGTGAGAGAGTGATTATGGTAAGTCATAAAATCCACTGAAAGAGAAAGGCAGGAAAATAGCACAAATATTTTTCCATCTATCCCCATATTTATCAGTTTCATTGGCAAACAGAAATGAAGTCATTTCTGGCCCTTGCTTGTCCTAGGGTTAGGGATGAAGAACAGATGTAAAGACAGAAACAGGCACGGTCCACAGACTGGAGCATTCTAAGCTGCTAAGGGCCAGTACATTCTATGCTCAACACAGGAAGGAACACTATTATTGGCAGGGTGTTCAGGCCCCCTTTCCACCTGCTTTAAAGGACCCCAATGACATATGTGGAAATAACTGCAATTACCTGTGGTGTTACATTTCCATTTATCTAAAGACAGGATGGCTCGAGCAGGGGCCAAAAATGCAAAAGCACTGGCCTGAAACAGGGGTAACCTAAAAGAAACGAGACCAAAACCATGATCACGGCATCGGGAACTACCGAGGTAGTTCACTATTTGACAGCTTAACAGTCTTTTCCATAGACAAGAGCACATGAGTAAACACAGGCACACCTGTAAGGAATCTGTAAAGGTCTCCTACACCACATAGCTGGACCACTAGCCTCTCCAACCTCCCCTCCTCCTACTGCTCTGGCCTAAGGTAGTTCCAGGGGACCCCTGTGGTCAGTGCTAACACCCCAACACCAGTCCCTGCTACTGTTTCCTCTCTCCCAGAAGAGGGCACTGGGGATTTGGGCTCTCCTCTTTCCTGCTGAGTTCATGGGCTCCCTAATAAACATCAATGTATGACCCTTCTCCTCTCTTTCAAATTCTTATTCATTATTCCATTGCTCCACTCTGTGAGTTGAAAATCTGCCCCAGTCACAAAAGACAAGTATTAAAATCATATTAATGATCTATATGTATCCAGAAGAAAGTTGTAAGTTACAATAAGAGAGTACAGATAATAAATGTTATTTAATCATATAAAATATGTATTCTAACACATTTTAAAGGGTTCAAAATCCTGGTAATCTCCCCATTAAATCTCCTGCCCACATTCTCAAACTGAATGCAACTAAACAAATCACAGAGATTTTGCTATTTTTACTGGAAGCATAGAGCATGTCAGCTAAGTTAACAGATAAGAACTTAATCACTATTTTTCACAGTATTTGAGGGTAAAGTATAAATCCTGCTCCTGCTGTCTGCAGTGGCCTAGCTCATGAGGTAGGGACCCAGCAGCTTCCTGGTAAGTTCTGCACCAGAGATGAAGACTACACAGAAATACAAGTAGTCCTGGCCAAAGAGCAGCTGGCCACTGAGCAATTCAGAACCCAGGATGTTCCTTCTGACACACTCCATTGTTAAAAATGCTCTCTGGCCACTTTAACCAGAGTGGCTGCAGTAGTTAAGAGCAGATAGGACATGGACTACGAGAGGGAGATGGTCTCACAGTACAGCCAGAGGCCTTCCTGCCAGCCATGCACAGGGCACACCCTCCACTGACCGTGTGGCTTTCATTACTGCACTAGAGGGATTTGGAGCACAATGGAAAAGTACATCAAAGGGAAAACAGTCACTGGCTTATGGAAATTTCTCAAACAAAATTTTAGGAATATATTGCAAGGATAAAGGGATGTTAGTATGCCATCAGAAGTGGATGTCATTAACAGTCCAAATAACATCAATTTTATCACAGTTTCAGAGTTCAAGTATGGGCTCTAAAACTGTGGCCACAAATCAGAGACAACACTAAATTCTTTGGAAATGCTACAAAATCACGGGAACAATTAACAGGAGTATCCCTAGGTTGGTAGGGAGAATTAATTCCCAAGGAAATGACTGAACCTGACATAAGAACATCACAGAAATCAATCAATGCTCTCTCTGTTTGTCTGTGCCTACAGCACAGCTTCTAATTCTAGGGGATGAGGGGGTCAGAATCTTTAGAAGGAGTTTTATTTTCATTTATATGTATGCTAGAAGAGGGCATGGGATCCCATGGAGTTACATGTGGCTGTGAGCCACCTAATATGGTGGCTGAGAGCTGAACCTGGGGCCTCTGTAAGAGCAGCATAAACTCTTTTGTTCACCCATCTTTCCAGCCCCAAATCTGCATTTTGGAATCATCACTTCAAGGTATAGCTGATCTTTTCAAAATTCCTTAAAACCTCAAGCCCCTTGGGATAGGTCAGTGGTTTGCAATCTGTGGGTCCAGAACACTTTGGAACAAGCCTTTCACAGGGGTTACCTAAGACCATCCTGAATATCAGATATTTACATTACAATTCATAACAGTAGCAAAATTATAGTTATTAATTAGCAACAAAAATAATTTTATAGTTGAAGGTCACTACAACATGAGAAACTGTGTTAAAGGGTCACAGAATTAGGAAGGTTGAGAACTGCTGTGCTAGATGAAGGGATTCATGATTTTGTCACTTGATGAACTCACTGACTTACTGGTTTTAGATTTGTGATCTTTTGACTTGCTCTGTTAATGCTATGCTAAAATGCCAAATACTGCTTTTACTAATCAATTTCTCACGTCTGGAGAAATATAAGATTGCTTTAAACATGTGGAAGATTCACATTGACTTCTTAATGTACTGCCTGTTGGAGAAGCAACGTCCAGTGTTCAGCATCTGCCTGGCACAAGCACAGCTAAAACAGATGCAATGAAAAAGCTTCCTGCAGTCTTGAGGAGTGCCTGCTGTGAAGGAGACAATACTCATGGTCATCTAGAAGATTAACACTGTGGACAGGGTCTGTCACCTGTCACCTATGCTTGTCATAAAGATTGAAAAGCACTGAGCCACATGCTGAGGGGCTATAAGGAACCAAGGCAAAGAGGAAAGAGGTATAAAATGGGGGCCACAGGATGGACATGGGACACCGAAAGAACACAGGCACTTAAACTCAGGGGAAGGCCCAGAGAGGGGCAGTGAAGGTGAAAGAGAACCCTCAGTAAAAAAACAAATGCTCAGGGGATTAAGCTCTGAAAGGATCATTGTGAGGAAAATGGGACAAGGAACTGTCACCTAGAAGCTAGTCTCAGGCGTGAAGGTTGAAGCAAGCCATAGCAGTCTGTCCATGGCTCTAGGTGTGATCCTTGTCTAACTGACTTCCAAGTCCTTTGCTGTTGACTCAGAGCCTGCTAGCCATTTAACCTCTAATGGCTCTCTTCCATACTGGTCTGCCCTTCCTGTCCTGAAGCAGTTAACACCCTGACAGGAAGATACAGCCTTTTCATTCACAATCTCATTGCCAGGACCAACAGTAAAGCATTCAAGGAGTGGGCTGGAGAGATGGCTCAGCGGTTAAGAGCATTGCCTGCTCTTCCAAAGGTCCTGAGTTCAATTCCCAGCAACCACATGGTGGCTCACAAACATGTGTAATGAGGTCTGGCGCCCTCTTCTGGACTACAGGAATACATGCAGACAGAATATTGAATACATAATAAATAAATACTTAAAAAAAGAATTTAAGGAGTTACTTATAAACATGCTTGGAAAGTAATTTTGTTAGAGGAGAATAAAAAAGTTAGGTCTTCCTAACATATTGGTTTGTATTGAGAACAGAGCAGAGAGAAAAGGTGCACAACTTTCAGGAACTTTGCAATCAGCAGGGAAGGAGAATGAAAGTCACACTCCAAGGATACCATCAGAGAATGGTCTTTGACAGCTCAAAAGGCCCCATGTCCTGCAGAAGCACCATGAAGGTGCAAAATATATCTGCCCTGACAGAAGTACTCACTGCAGAGTATACAGCACGTTCCCTCCACAACCAAACCTGGGACAAAACCTTCCAATCCCAAATAAACACTGACTTGAATCATCTGGACTACAGAACAATTTAAAAATAATAATCTTTAAGAGAATCAAATAGGCTTGGCTCCAAGCAAGTTTTATCACTGATCAGCCACTGAGAGTATGGGCTAGATGTCGGTGAAGAAACAAAGTAATGTGCCAAAGAAAACTTTTTGGAATTTCACAACACTTTGCTGTTGTTTACTCATCCATCAATCGGCTGTTGGGAAACAGACTACATACCTAAACTATGTTACCCAAACACTTGAGCAAGTAGCAATTACAACCTTCTACATCTCCCAATAAAACAATAAGTAATCTAATATTCTGGCATAATTATATTTCTCTAGTTCCTAAAGTATTTGCAGTTCTTCCCACACCCAGTACAATCCAAGCCTGTTTACCTTTGCCACACGCTAAGCACCCTGGCAAGGAGACTGCTCAGTAATTACTCGTTACTGAGTCACACGGAACCCATCGGTCAGGATGTCCCACTAGGTGAAGGTACTTATTTAAGGTGGTGACTATCTCAGCATGTGAAAATGCTTTCTCGCTAATAACCATCTGTCAGGTGACTCTTAGACTGTGATATTACTACTAACTTTACATTCTAGCATGAGGTTTAGATATTATAATTCTCTGGCAGTTAAACAATAATTTAATATTTTGAGCAGGATCTTGCTACATAGCCGAGGTTGGACTCCTGGTTTTCCATCTATGTTTACAATAGACATCCTTTGGAGAGAAGTGTTTCCCTGTTTGTCCCTTGTATCTTCATCTCTCCTTTCTCTCTCTTAAACATCACTGCAGGCACATGAATTCCTTTTTTATTCAAAGTTTTATAACTTGTTACTATAAGTGTTCTTAATAACTAAATTGTCCAAACGTGCCCAGAGGGCCTGTTTAAGTCAATTCCTGTTTCTTTTGAAGGGGTCTCCCCACACTCTATCTTTTTTTTTTTTTAAAGTACATTTTAGCTTTCTGGCATGAGAGGTTCCAGGTTCAACTGATCCTCTGGGCCCCCCACTCTAAGCCACTTGCTCAGAGAACACTAGTCCATTATACTAAAATGGTAGTGAGGAACCGAGATCTGGACACTAAGTAGGCTCACTATTTTTTTTTGGGGGGGGGCTCTTTCTAGGCCCTGTGTGCGGTAATTAGGAGTGAGATTAGATAAGTAGGAGAGAATTGAGGAGGATAACACCCCAGTCCAATCAGCACTTCTGGAACATTTCACATATCAGATCACCCCTTTTTCTTTGGATAATCTCCCTTCCAAACACAATAGCATCAACTATTCAGGGTTTGTTAGCAAGCAGGATGTGGCACGGCTCTTTGCTGACTGCAATAGTGGCTATGGGGCTGTGCACACCGGAAAACTCACCTGGCTGCACATCTCAGAAAAATAAAATGTACTTATTAGATGATGGTTATTTATTTATTTATTTATTTAACCTCTTTTTGAGAAGGGGAGGTCTCACTATGTAGCCTTGGCAGGCCTAGAACTCACCACATAGACAAGGCTGGCTTCAAAACCACAGAGAGTTATAGCTACCTTAAAGGTATGAACCACAACACTAGCAAAGAGAACTTTTTAAAAAGCATGTCTATCAGGCTGGAGAGATGGCTCAGTGGCACTGACTTCTCCTCCAGAGGTCCCGAGATCAATTTCTAGCAACCACGTGGTGGCTCAGCAACCATCTGTAATGGGGTCTGCCGTCCTCTTCTGGTGTGCATGAAGGCAGAGAGCTCTCATATACATAAAATACATGAACAAATAAATCTTAAAAAAAGCATATATGGAAAGATAAAATATTGCTTAAAGTTGTGTGAGGTACTGCAGTTGTATAGTAGTCTGAAAGTGGAAGGAGCTACCTTCCCTTCTAACATTTGGTGAGAACTGTTTCCTGTTACTTCTGTCAGTCACCAGCGGAGAGGTGAGAAGCATGGAGGATGAGGAAGAGAATGTGCAATCTGTGGCATGGGGAATGTGCCAGGCTAGCAGGACCTGATAGTCAAATAAAAAAAAGTGCAGAGAGGGCTGGAGAGATGGCTCAGAGGTTATCTTCCGGAGGTCCTGAGTTCAATTCCCAGCAACCACATGGTAGCTCACAACCATCTGTAATGAGATCTGATGCCCTCTTCTGGCCTGCAGGCATACATGGCTGAACACTGTGTACATAATAAATAAATATTAAATCTTAAAAAAAAAAGGTGCAGAGAGCCAGGCGGTGGTGGCACACACCTTTAATTCTAGCACTTGGGAGGCAGAGGCAGAGGCAGAGGCAGGCAGATCTCTGTGAGTTTGAGGCCAGCNACAACCATCTGTAATGAGATCTGATGCCCTCTTCTGGCCTGCAGGCATACATGGCTGAACACTGTGTACATAATAAATAAATATTAAATCTTAAAAAAAAAAGGTGCAGAGAGCCAGGCGGTGGTGGCACACACCTTTAATTCTAGCACTTGGGAGGCAGAGGCAGAGGCAGAGGCAGGCAGATCTCTGTGAGTTTGAGGCCAGCCTGGTCTACAGAGCTCATTCCAGGACATCCAGGGATACAAAGAGAAACCTTGTCTTTTAAAACTTAAAAAGTGTAGAGAGAACATATAGCAAAGAGTTTCTTAATCCCTGACACTATGAAGATTTAAAACACAACAAAAAAGAGCAATCTCAGGTAGCACCGTCAGCAACCCAGCCGGAAAACATGCAACTGAGGCAGGAGCCACTGAGGCCTCAGGAGGAGCTAGGTCAAATAACCACTAATATTTTCTGATGGCCTCTGTCCCATCCAAGTCAGGACACTGCCTGTGTGGCCAGGTGCACACCCACTCCTGTAACATTCATCGGGGACATGCTACCCCACCAGGCTTCCTTCTCCCTTCCAGAGCTCAGGTAATGTCAGCTCATAGAACTGGCAGGGACAGGCACTACCTTGCATGATATTCAATAACATGCTTATTATTATTTTACATCAGAGGGAATTGTCTTTGAGAATCTAGAGAGCCTGTCTGAAATCTCAGACTAGGCTAGGTAGGCTACTAAGTCTATAGCTCCAATGAGGTCAACTAGAAATGGCACCTTTTCAAGGTCATTTCCCTTTGGGTTTGCTCTGGCTTCTCATTCTCTGTACCATTTAAAATGCTTCCTTAGTGAAGTAGGTAGTAAACTTTGTGAGAAGACTCCACAACCAGCTATTATGTGCTGCTTAGCATGGCAGAATACAAAGGGCCTAGGATCACCGGCATAGTAATTTTGGTGAAACATTCACCCTGAATCATCCATGTTTCTGGCTCCATCTTCCAGTTCACAGCAAGTAAGAGACTGTACAGCAAATTAAACAGTAGTACCATGAGGACACAAACAGACAAACTGGGAACATGAGTCAAGGAGACACCTGGTCTGACTCTATCTAAAAAGATGGTATGGGGAGGTAAGGGATCAGAGACATAGCCAGCCAGAGCACCCACTGTATGAGCTTAATTAGACCCTTCCCCAGAGTTATAACAGACATCTTAGGGACAACTGGGAAAATTAAATGTGGATTGAATATTAGATCATATGACATAATAATTATTTTTCTCAAGTTGATAAATGGTGTTAAAGTTACTCAGAGACCATCATCCCCATGGCGGCTTAGGGTGGCTCATCATGCTATCTGCAATTTTATTTTCAACTGATTTACAAAAACTAAAACAAGCACAAGAACCCCTCAGGGAAGAAGGAACATGGGAAAACTTTCAACCTCCCTAGACTAACCACTATTCACCCCAACCACATGGGTTCAAGGTTCCCAGATGTTAAGACTTAAAAGTGCACTAGCACACACACACACACACACACACACACACACACACACACCCCTACGGACAGCTAATTAGAAACCAGATACTTAAACTAGATTCAGGGGCTCTCAGCGAAGGAATCTCCTATGTTCCTTCCTAAGCAGGCTTGTGCCTGACCATGAGAAGTCCCTTTGGCAGCCTCACCTGCCCTCCTTTACTACTGGGGATGACAGAGGGAGTGCATTTCCTGGAGTAGGCATGACAGGTCCTCTAAAGTAGTGGGGTTCTCCTCTGCCACATCAGTGAGAAAATCCTTGAGGCAGGAAGGCACGGGGCTTCAGAGAACCTCCCTCCACACTAACTTGGAGTGTCTGTGCAGAGGTGGGGCCTACAGAAATGACGGCTGCAGGCTGGCTGGCTGTGGGTTAGAGGCCACGAATAACCCTATCTCCACAGCAGGGAGATTTTAAAAGGTTTGATATCAGCTCTTAGAACAAGCTCAAGGGGCAACTAAATCTGACAAACAAATAACCAGAGTGAGAACTGTTCAGTCTCCATCCCAGGAGCCGGGTGAAGGAGACAACGGAAGTGCAAGGGAAAAGTCAGTACAAAGGAGAGGGAAAGGGAAGAGACGTCCTGGAAATCACCTCACCCAAAGGACACACTCTCGGGAACAAAACAGCCACTGACGTCCCACAGGTGAGGCTGAGACTCACAACCTGCAGTGGAAAAGATGACGGTCCCCAAAGACAAGGAAGACATTCTTAGGCAGCAAAGTAGGGAGCGAGGACCTGTAGCAGCACTGTCCCACACCTTATCCAGCCCTGGAGATACATCGGCTCTGGGACAGTATGCACCCCAAGGAGGCTGGTACCCTGGCTTAGCTTTAGGTCTGAGGAGGGACACAGACACATCTGTTTTATCATCTTTGCTTCTCAAAAACCGATTCTGGCTTTCTTTCATCTTTGGAGACAGGGCCTCACTATGTAGTACTGGCTGCCTTAGAATTCTATATATAGACCAGACTAGCCTCAAACTCAAAGTGATCCACCTGCCTCTGCCTCCCAAGAGCTGGGGTTGAAAATGTGCACTACCTTTCCTGAATTCTATTTTTATGGAACAAGGTAAAGAGAGGTTTTCAAGGCAGCAGTAAGGAAGGGAGTTGGACCTAACCATGGACCACTCCTTTCCCTGTTCTCTAGCTTCTGTAGAACAAAAGGTGCATTCCTCAGAGGCAGGACCCATATACTAGCTGCCCAGTGATGGAAGCACAGAGTGTCAATAAAAGACAGAAAAACATACATACATACATACAGAACTTATGTCCAGCACAGATAACCACCAGAGGTGGGAAATTCTGAGAATCTGTCAAGAAATCACAAAAGCTTAACATAAAAACTTCTTCAGCTAAGGAAGCCTGAAAACTGACAAGTAAACCAAAACACAGGCCACTGGCAATCCTCTAGACATGGTGCTAGGAACAGCACGGCTCTACCCCGACACAGCCACACCAGGCTCCCTCCCTCTTCCAATGTCCACCTTTGCATCTCCTTTGTGTGAACTGCTTTATGCGATCTTATTTTAAACAGGAAATTTTTAAATGCCCATTGAGATGATAATTCTCAGCACCTGGTGATGGTCCCTAATACTATCTAGCAGAACCAAAAGGAAGCCCATTTTAGTTACACTCTACAATTGCCCAAAGTAATCTGCAAAAACCACAATAGATGATTAAGATAAAGGTAAAAACTCATCCAGGGACACTGGAAGCAGCTCCCTCAAACCCACCCAAAGAAGGCAGTTGCCTAATATCTAAGGTCCTGGGGCTGAGAAGGATGTCCCGCACTTTTCT
Organism: Bramus lutescens; assembly: GCA_001685075.1. Taxonomy (NCBI): domain Eukaryota; kingdom Metazoa; phylum Chordata; class Mammalia; order Rodentia; family Cricetidae; genus Bramus; species Bramus lutescens. The sequence goes on along the minus strand of LOEQ01004688.1, from coordinate 28,202 downwards.
TTGGTCACATGCTGCAAGCTAAGGCCTTCAGTGCAGTTCCACCACTGCAGGGTCCTAGTATTCAGCCAAGTCCAGGCTTGTGCTGATGAGAGGAATCCTGGGTAGGGTCCTTAAGTTACTGCTTTTGCTTCCACCTCTGCCAAGGTGAAAGATACTCCCTCTTCCTCCTGGGCCAAAACCCCAAGTCTCTGGGATACAGCTCCACCATTACACCAGCTCCTCAAGTCATAGGCAAGACATCATCACCTGTCTTATGGCCCTATACACTGTTCTGGGGTATGGACATCAACATATGTGCACAATCCTGTCTGCTTGCCACCTAGAGTCACTCACGCCTTCTACACAGACAGATAAATCACTAGGTATTTACGGGGCTGTCAGTACTTTTCCTCTTTTCAAAGGTCAAGATAGATACCACTCAGACCTCAACGGCCACAAAAATCCCACAGTCCAGGCCCAGCATGATACCAAAGCATCCACTCTCCTGGACAGTGTGCCTGGTTCTTAAGATGGAATACCAGACTCCTGATAAAGCAATCAAGCATGTGGCCACACATGATGAAGGACACCTCACAGCGCACAGAGAGCCTCATGAGCACACTGCACCCCATGCCCCCCCACAGCTGCTATCCAGTCCCTAAGTGGGCAAGTGGCAGCATCCTCTCCAGTTTTTCTTAGCTGACAGCTCTTTCAAGGGGAAAAGAGAGGTGAACTGCACTGACCAACACTGTTCCCATAGGCTAGTGCCTGAACAATGGACAAAAAGGGGCGTCCTTAATACCACTTGCCTTGAGGTCTACTTGCTGGGTCATCTTATGCAAGGTTGCCCACCAGGTTCAGTATTCACCTGGCCTGGCCTTAGACACGACGTGGGAATGCAGCTTACACAGGCAGATACAGGAACAAGAAAGAGCTTCCATCACTTCTCAATGTCAGCCAACTCTAACAACTATAGGTTAAATCAGTTGTTCAGTTGTTTAGGAAAAATATTTCCCCAGAGTGCCGTGCCCTGTGTACAAGGTAAAGTTAGCAAAAGCTGCTCCACCAAACCTGTGGCCAGAGCCTTAAGCAGCAACACAAAACACCAGTGTCGCTCTTGCCACAGTTAACAGCCTGGCTTGAATGCTTTGTGAAAGGCCTGGGTTCATCACCTTCCCCAGCACATCAATGATACCCTGCTCCTCTCTTCTGGGCCCCTGGAGAGAACACCCCTGACCCTTCTGCTCAGTGTAGTGGCTGCAGATTGTCTAGCGGGATCTAAGAACCCACAGCTTGCCAGCCCCATGGCCATGTGCAAACAGCCTCTCTCCGCTAGCAGACCTGCGAGGGAACTGCCATTTGCCTTCCCACTCCACCTATACCACAACCAGACACTCCAGTTGCTAACTATCCTCTGGGCAGGGTAGCCCTTGCGAGTTCTAAGGATTGATTTTAGCACATTAGAATACAGGTCACAGCTGCCTGCTTATTCACTGTCCCTCTTGCTGCCATTTCCTAGCAGGGAAAAGGAAGCTGTATTTGCACTGTCTCCCAATAGATTAAGAGACCAAACCACAGACTTTACTCTGAGGACAATCAGCAGGGCCTTGGCAAGTAGGAGGCTATGCTGTGAATAGGGTTGAATATGGAAAGGAGAGAGAAAGACCAGCTAGGAGCATTGGCTTCCTGTATTTCCTGGCTCAGTTCCATACCCAGGTACTGATAAACAGATAAACAAGCCAAAGTGCTGGCACCCTAAAGGGCAGCATGAGAAAGTGGGGCAAAGACAGAAGAAAAGCAAGCCACATTAGAAGAATGAATCTGAAGAACATAAGACTCGTTTGGATAAATTCAGGGGAGAACAGAGGATTTTCAGGAATCTAGGGAGTGGGGAACGAGTGGGATGGAGGATATGCAGGTGTGCTGCACGGGTGGGCTTCTGGGACATGAAGGAGGGTGGGGCTCAGAGGCTGACCTGGAAAACTGGGGAAGGCAGAGAACAAGGGACAGCTGTACACCAGGAAGACTGCAGCCTGGGCAGCCCAAGGAGGGGAGTAGTGGAAAGATGGCATGGGCTGGGGAGTGCAGAGTCACGGTGCAAGAGACCAAATGGGAACTTAGTCAAAGAGACTGGGTCTAAATTACTGGAGAGAATTGGAAGGCACGCGAAAGACTGGCAGTGCCTTGCCAGCCAGCAAGGGCAATAAAAAGGCTTTGTTTCCAGCTTGCACAATGGGGTAGTTCCCTTCATGAAGAGAAGAAACATGGGGCCAGGGATACCTTGTAAAGGTGGGCTGGAGACCAATGCCCACCAGAATATGCTGTAACACCAGTGGCGCTGGATAAAGGGTCCAGGTCTTAGTGCTTTGCTGGGGTGTGAATGTCCCACAGAACTCCATCTCACCTGCATCCAAATGTTGTCTGCAACAATGTAGTGATTCCCACGCAGAAGAAAATGGTCCCGATGAGTTGGCTGGTGGCCCATTGGTCATCCCCCACACACATGGCATCAGCGAGCAGGAAGGGCACAGCGATTGTGCCACTGAAACACGTCAGGTAGTGCTGCTCGAGGAGAGACAAGGGGGAAAAGTAAACCTGCCCTTGCTTTTGCTTGATTTGAGCCTAGTGTTGCTCCCCTGGTATCTTTAGGACATAAAGACCACAGGAAGAATCTCTAGGTGCACAAGTTACACATTCCAATCATGTCCGTTCAGTTTGCCACTTTCCTTTCCCTATTACCCACTTGTATTATGACAACACCGACATGCATTCACATCAGCACAAAGGAAGTTCTCAACAGAAGTTTAGATATTTCTTACTAGAGATACCTACTTTTGTCCTCCCAAACACTTCTCTAACCTGCTAACTGCAATTGTGCTGAACTACTCTTGCAGTCTTGAAAGACACCCTAGTGAGGCATATGATAGGACTTGATTTCATAAGATCTTGCTTTGCTCGTGTTTTATAGAGACAGGATCTCACTTTGGAATCCAGGGTATACTGAAATTCACTATATGCCCCAAGCTGATCTCAAACTCATAATCTTCCAGCTTCAGCCTTCTGATATTCAGAGATAACAGGAACGCACTGAGCCCAGCTAATATGTTCATATTTTACCTTTGCATTACTAAGATATTAGTCTATGTAGTTCTTTCACTTGTTTTCAGCCCTCTCAGGTCTGGGGATTATAACGGACAGTGAGTTCACAGCAGAGGGCATTCTCTGTCTTGTTCTGTGGTGATACCACTAGGCAAATATTTACCTGTTCCAGATAGGCAGGGTTTGGGGCACAGTGGCTCCAGGAATCCTTCAGAAAGAGCCCCACACTACACTTCCTTTTAGGACTCCATCCTTACTCCTGTGGCTCTTGAAGATAGCCACAGCATTCACAATTCATTTCCCTTTCTTTCACTAATTTTCTGGCTCTTCATTTCTATTCTGTGAACTTCTCTTTCTTTCCCACAGCTTCCCATTTCTGCCCAAGTCAGAGAAACATAAATATTGACTGCAACTCGGATGTACAGGTATGTGTGTTCTGTTGAGAACTTCTCAGAGCACCGCACAAAGTTCTGTGTATTGTCAAGAGCAGGAGGCAAAAAAGTTGTTCCTTACATTTGACTATTTTAGAAACATCTATAATAGAAATATCTGAAAGGTGTGCCTTACATTAGGTCCAGGGCACCTGACCTGAGTTAAGTTATGCACCAAGCCCAATCGGCCCTCCAGCTGCAGGGTGGTGAGGAAACCTAGTTGGGCACCAGTGAGAACCAGGCACATCCAGTTCCAAGCAAACATAGGGGTCTGGGCACCAAGAGTGAGCTTCCCAGCACCTGAGAAACCTCAGAGGAATTGATCACAGAAATTTGAACAAGGAAATGTAGAAACACAGACCTCAAAACAGGATCCAAACCCAACAGAGTGATCAGAAACCAGGCAGTGAGGCTAGAAAAGAGAGAGCCCCCTACCTACCCCTTTTATCAAAAAGTTACTTTAAATCTGTAAGCAGGACAAGGGTAATGAGGACAAGCATCAAATCTACAGTGGATCTTTCTGTCAGCCTTCCCCTCCTGCTGGAGGAAGATACAGCAGACTAAGGCTGGGAGGCAGCAAATTTCCCTCCCTTTAATAAATAGTAAGACCTTCTTCTCATGTCCTGGTTAACAGGTACTTGCCATGACCACAGACTGCTAAGGTCAGGGATGGGAGATAACACTAATTACTACTTTCTCTCTTTTCTGCTTTCTTCCTTCCTCTATGCTGCCTTACCTGCAGCTACTACCTTTTCCTTCCTAGTGTATCACTTTTTTTGTTCCCTATTTCCTTCACAGTTCTTTTCTTCTTCCTGCTGTTTGTGAAATTAATGTAGAAAATTCTTATTCACCATTCTTGGAAAATAACTTATAATAAATCTTAATTAAAAATAAAACTTGGGGTCTAGAGGAATGACTCGGCAGTTAAAAGCATCTATTGTTCTTGCAGAAAAAGGGATTTCAGTTCCAAGAACCCTCATCAGGCAGTGGGAATCCAACACTTATGACCTCCACAGGCACCTGCAGTTGCATGCATACCCCCACACAATACATAAAATTAAAAGGAGGGAAAAAGACTATGGGGGGCACATGCCTTTAACCCCAGCACTCGGAAGACAGAGGCAGGCCAAGGCCAGGGTAGTATACAGAGNGAGAAAAAAGAAAAGTATCTTGAAAATCTAGCTGGTAACAGCACAAGCACTAGCCCAGAGGTAACCCCTTGGAAGAAGCATCTTACCTGCAAACCCAGAAATATGCACAAGTACCAGGGAGGAACATCTTCTATAGTGTAGATCATATCCGACCTCTGGGGATCCAGACTCCCAGTACTGTCCAGGGTCTCTGCAAGAGAACTCTGGAGTCGAAATGAGAAAAAGAGGGGCTTAGCCACTGCCCAGAACATGTTGGCTCTTTCAGCTTAGCATGGCCCTTGACTGCCCCAAACCACATTCCACTGATGCAACCATTCTATCTTTTAGGCATTGATGCAGGGTTCAAGTACTCTTGTTCAGAGCACTAGTTCTCAGATTGAGGACTGTCTCCCTTGGCATCAGCTCATCCCCAAGAGCACCAAACCTGAACAGAACTTCTGCCCAAGCGTAAGGACTCAGATTTTGGTTTTAGCTTTATCTAAAATAAATAAATAACTGTATATATAATAAAATATTTCTAATACTTTATGTGACAGTTTAATAAAGATGTTTAAAGTGTTAAGTATTGCATGCTTTTGAAGGTCAAGGTCACCACAACAACTAACTTAGCCTATATCAGCTTAACAGAAGCCTCAAAGAAACCCTGTCTTTTCACAGTCTTAAAACTGCTCTGGTTTCTAAGTCTCTGCAATAATTAATTGTATTTCTTAGAATCCGATGCGCGTGTCTGTGGTGGTTGGAATGAGATGCCCCCAGTCTCAGGCACTTGAATACTTGGTCCCTAGTTAATGGCTATTTGGGGAGGATTAGAAGGTGTGGCTTTGCTGGAAGAAGAATGCCACTGGGAGTAGGTTTCTCTGCTTTCTGTTTGCGGTTCCAGATTTGAGCTCTCAGCTGCCTGCTTGCTGTTAAGTTCCCTGCAGCAATGGTCATGGAGCCATAAGCCCTAAATAAACCTTGGTTGTGGTATTTTATCACAGTATTTAAAAAGTGATTAACACAGTATCTTTTTAAAAAGTATTTTTGCAACCTAGCAAAGTAATAGGAAACAAAATAAAAATCTTCCATCGGAAAAAAAAAATTGAGAAGATATTGTGACTTCGGAGCCCATGTCTGACGGATCCAGCCCTCAGTGTGCTGCTGGCTCCATGCACGTTATCCAGTTTTCCTTGGAAGGAGGAGACAAGTTCTTGGGAGGATGAATCCCTTTCCACAAACATGCTAGAGTCTTGCTTCATCTTCTACACTTATAGGTACTGTCTAATGAAGCTGACATTTGACTGAGAACAAACGTTGCCTCCGGTCCAGCAGCAGATGTTGGCAGGCTTGCACTGCTGAGTGTGTGGTATTGTGTCTTTTGAAAGCCATTTCTAAGAAGCTAGAATTTAAACTCAGCCACACAGGTGGCCAACCATACCTAAGAGGCTGATTCCCGATAAAAGTTCAGGTGAGCTTCCCTAGTTGGCCTCATTTCTTGAGTGCTATCCATTGCTACAGGAGAGTTACAGTAATGCCTCCCTACCTGCACTGGGGGAAAGGTGAACAGAAGCCTGTGCACAGTGTCTCCCTAACTTTGCTATTTGCCTTTTTCCAACCAGGAATTTTATCTGCTGCTTCCCTCTATAAACTGTGAGGATGAGAACTGAATCATTAAGAAATGATTAAAACCAATGGCAATTCCTGAAACACTCGTCTATACTGACAGACTGAGAACATACTGGGCTCAACACACAAGGTAAACTCAACACTGTTACATAGCTTACAAAAGGTAATAAAACCTAAGGGAATCTATGCTATAGTTTGCCTAATGCCCCCTGAAGTTAAATGTGCTAAAGGCTTCCTTAAGAGTGGCAACATCCTTGCCGGATGGTGGTGGAGCACATCTTTAATCATAGAATTTGGGAGGCAGAGGCAGACGGATCTCTGGAAGTTTGAGGCCAGTCTGGTCTACAGATCGAGTTCCAGGACTGGCTCCAAAGGTACACAGAGAAACCCTGTCCCAGGGGGTGGGGGTGGGGTAGCAACATCCAAAGGTATTATGGACCCTTAGGAGATGGACTTCAAGGGCATAATCTTATCACTCCAGAAAATGGGGCAGAGGATAAAAGCCAGGTTAGGTCCCCCCCCCTCTCTCTCTCT
>LOEQ01004687.1:253532-297619 GCA_001685075.1 Bramus lutescens | reverse complement strand
GGATGGGAGGGAAATGGGAGGAAGGGAGGAGGTGGAAATTTTTAATAAAAAAAGGTACAGAGTACCAAGGTGACAGGGAAATCAGCAAAATAACAATTACTTCTTTAAAATAAATACAAAAGTTAAAGCCTTCAGAAATAGTAATAAAAATAATGACAAAACTACCATCCATTACAAAGTGTTTCACAGATACTAGTCAGCATATAAGCCTTTTAAAAAACATTTCTTATTTCAAAATTTGAAGGGTCAATTCTAAGATCCATATTATAGCTAAATATACAGGGTCAAAAAATTTAATGATTCAAGTTAATCGGTAATAGTAGATAGAGAAAAATTTTGAGCCTATGTCTTGATCAGTTGTCAGGGTTTGTGCTTTCCTGTCCATCTTTGGCACAAACTATTCGTAGTGCTCCTGACCAAGCTTTGCTAAGGAGCATTACTTGATCTAGACTTATTGCTTACATAGTTCTGAAAGAGTTAAAAATCATAAATGCTCTTGTGGTTTATTATCAATGTCTGTGTCGCTCAACATATGCCCAGTGACACATGGCATCGCAGAAAATGGCATTCAAAGGAAATACCATTGTTCTTGGCTATTGCAAAGCATAAGGCTTCATATAAATTCTCTAAGTAAATTTTAATCTAGTCATATAAGCCACCTACTGACATACCATAAAAAAGATTCTTTATACTTAGACATATCCTTAATTAACCAAGCACCTCGGAAAATCTATTTAGTTGAACCCTTGCTAGGGCAAATGATTGATTGTTTAAAAAATCACTTCTTTCCCTTTCTTTTCTTCCTATCTATGTGTGCAGCCTTTCCCGGTTCAAGTCACCTCACCCCTTCTTTGACAGCTTCATTATATCGATGGGGAACCTATACATGGAGAGTCACTCACCAGTTGATGACCCCTTTGCACCCGTGTGTACAATCCCATCTCTAACGGGGCACATGTGGCTCTGGGAGATGCTGTCAGGAGAATGTGGAGTCACTGGAGGAAAGAATGTGCTCACCGGAGAGCTCTAGTTTATAAGGGTGAAGCAACTCAAACATGTGCATCACCACGGAGTTCGGGTGACACCTGAGGCAGTGAGTCAGTGAACCCTGAGGACGTAAGTGCCCCTCTTCTTTACTTCCTCAATTTTCTTGATTTTTCACTTTCTGAGAATGATTACACATTCATATGCTTATTTATTCGTTCACTCAGGAAGTTCAGAGTGAAGCCATACAACATGTAGATTGGAGGCAGGCAGAAAGAGCTTGGCATATATTCCTTTCCTCACAATGTGTTTAGTGATCTGAGACTTGTACCTGCATCGGGCTGTATATACGCCCTACTCCAGACAATGCTCCTCCTTTAACAACTTCTGGATCACTTCTTTTGTGATCAAGCATATTGTGGAATATGTATCTAGTAACTGTGGATACTGGGCTGGACTGGGCTGGACTAACTTTGGGTGTATGTGCAGCTGAGCAAACTGTGTCCTGTGAGTAAACTTTTGGGGAGATTTTCCCCTGCTGACCAGCTTGCACCTATGCATAATTTGCAGTGCATATGATTTTTTAAAAAATCACACCACAAAAAAGGACATCCCAAGAAGAGAAAGACATACAGAACCCAGCCTGCCAATCAAAATTAGGAACCAGCTCCTCTATGGCATTCACCAACTATCTCCTCCTCTTCTTGGAGTCCATAAGAGGAAGCCAAAATGATAACCCAAAGGATAACTGCTGTTATTGGACACTGTACCTCCAGCAGCTCTCAAATCCCTTGCAGTTTTTCCACTGCTGTTTCTTTAAATAAAGTTTGCTGCTTCTCTATTTGTGTGTGATTTAAATTTTTTGCATAAGATCCCAAGAGCTTGGAAAAACCTAACCTGGGCAAGAGTACCAGCAACTTGCTCAAGGTCAGGCCTTCAAGTACATAGACTTAGAATAATCCCCTTCCTTCACAGCTCCCTTAGAAGGAAAGGTCAATTTATGTTATGAATGCCACCATCACTCTTGCCCTTTGTTTCTGTGGTGACAACAGACCACTAAATTCTTCCCGAATGACTTCTGAATTTATCTTAACATGGCACTCGATAGCTACTCCCAAAAAATGTTTGGGGAAGGAAAGTCAGAAATGTTGAGTTAATCACTCCTGGATAATGCTATGGGCACCATTGTATCTTTGAGAAAGAAAAGAAATCTAAAACAAAAAGTGTTATCTTCAACTTCAGAAATCTGCTAGCTCAGTATTACAGTAGCTCTTGCCTTCAAAGGGAGCTTATTGGGGTGTCAGTAAGATGGTCTTGAGACACTGACATTGAAGAGAAAGCTTAGGAACCCAGGAAAGACATGCAAATGCAGATGGTTTAAATGATGAATTTATCTCATATTCACCAGGACATTAGAGAAAGGGATGGCAAGGATGAGTCCCTATAATATGCCACCACTATGATAGATTTCCTCTTGGGTAAACAGTGATTGAACCAGGGCCTTGCATATGCCAACTACTTACTTTTCCAAGTGAACAATATCCCCAGGTCTAGGTTGTCTCCTTCTCCTCCTTCTCTTTCTCTTCTTCTTTTCAAACTATAGTACTTGGCATTCTCAATTTATATGTGAGATAAGTATTAATGTCCCTCAAACAGGTAAATTAATTTTGTTTCTATTATACATTTGATAATGGGATTTAGATACATAATTCTTGTAATTCTTGGAGGCCACCTCTTTGTACTATATTATACAGTCATATTTATCAGTAGGCTTTTCTGTCACAAAATATGAATAAGAGAAAAGATCACATATGCATTAATATGGTGGCTCTGGCACCAGAGAAGCAAAGATCAGACAGGATGCTCTTTCACTCATATTCTCAACATGCAAGTAGGGTTGCAAGATGGGTCCCAGATTTGTTGGTTCACTTCCAGCAGACATTTATAATTCTCTCAGCTCCAAATGCCTATGATTTATAAAACATCTGCTTATTCATTAAAAAAGGGTGTCCTATTTAATTTTTTGTTGCTGCACTAAAACAATATGACCAACACCATCTTGGGGAAAGAAGGATTTTTTTTTTTGGCTTACACTTCTATGTCACAGTCCACAACTGAGGGAAGCTGAGGCAGGAACTGAGGTGGAGACCACAGAAATTTCTGTTCACTTCTTTATTCAGCTGCTTCTCTTCTACAGCTTGAGCCTCCTTGCCCTGGGATGGAACTACCACCATCAATCAGCAATCAAAAAAAATTGTCTCACAGACATGCCCACAGGCCAGCTTGATGGAGGCCGTTTTTTTTCAATGGAGAATGTCTCTTTCCAGTATGAAATTGACAAAGAAAACACCTTTGTGTGATTTAGAAAAGTAAAAATCTTCCTTAATGACTTGAAAGCTCATAAGTATTCTCAGAGAAGAATTCCAACCATTGCTGTCTGTCAGGCATTGAAAAGGGATCAAAGTGACCCAGAAAAATGGAGCTAGATTGTTGCTGGGCTCCCTGAGTATGAATCTACTAGATGATTGTAAATAAGGGTGGGGAAAGAAATTTAAAATAGCAATTTTTTACAATATACAATACATGTATATTTATACAATGTACAAGGCCCAAAGAATAATAGAATTACCGCTACTACTGTAAAAGATACTGCCCATTTTCATCATGAAAATATGAGACCCAAGTCTACAGCTGTTCATCAGGAGAAATAGGGAGACTTTTAATAAGGTTATTGCTGGGTGTGGCTGTTTTTGCTCTTCCTATCATGTCAGTGGCTAATGTCTAGGGCTGTAAAACCTGATTTTATTGTTTGCCTCTTTAAGTTCCTTTAGTTTGTGTTAGTAACAATCATTTTACTCAAGTGTACTTTTCTGCTAGGTATTTTAGTAAATAGAGGTGGACAAAATTAACTTTTTGCTTTCTAAAAAATTTTAAGGCCAGTTGATGATCTGATCCTGTATTACTTGGGACTGGAGGATGCCTCTGGTTCTTTTCAGCTTTCTATCACTGTTCCATGAGCCTGTTGTCCATGAGAGAGCCTTTACTCAGAAGTATGAAGGGCATTTCTCTGTTGACTTCCCTACACTCTGGTTAAAGTCCAACTTTAGGTCCATCAATGTTCTGTAGAAAAGACAAACCTGTGGGACCTTTTGACTTGTCCATAGTCCCAAGGGACTTAGTTGATCTGGCAGTAAGATCAAAATGTTGGTCCTCTTGATGCCTTGTCTGGATTCATGTAGACTTCCAAGCATAGAAAGTGAACATGCAGAAGATCATCTTACTGCTGTGAAAGAAATGCTTGAACATAAGACACATCTGATTGCTTTATGTATTCAAAGCAGAGCTATCTTGGCAGCAGATAGACAGACAGAGAGATAGATAGATTGACAGATAGGTAGGAGATAAGATAGAAGCTTAAATAGTAATCTGACAACCCTCTTTATAGCCAAGTCAATACTAATGACTAATCAAGTTAAAAGGAGGTCTTTCATGTGCTTATTGACATTTTGTATCTCCCTTGGAGAAATATGTCTTTTCTTCTGATGTTTTCTTTTTATTACTGAGTTATAACTATTCTTTTATATTCTTATATACACTTATATACAAGCACATATATAGTCATTTATCATATATACATATATGTGTGTGTACATATATATAAAATGAAAAAATACAATAAATATTTTGGTCAGGGTTTGAGAGATGACTCAACAGTTAAGCACTGTTTTTGCAGAGAGATGGGGTTTTGTTTCTAGTGCCCATATGGCCACAACCATAACTCCAGTTTCAGTGGATCTGATATCTTCTTCTGACCTCCACAGGCTCCTGTACACACATGGTGCACAGACATATATTTAGGCACATATTATTGCACATAAAATGAATATTTATTAAAAGACTATATTTCTTGCCAGTTTCACTATTTCATTAATTGTCAAGCTGTTTGTTGAAAATTATTGCAAGCTTTTTGTATACTTAGACAATATCTAATTATAAATAAACCTGAATTTTGTAATCAAAGGAAGACAGCAGTTATACATGCTACACACAATAGTGAGTTTTGTTTCTATATTGGCTTTATCATTCACATATTTTCCTTTTTGTTACATGGCAAGTAAAAATTTCACAGATAGTGTAAAACTAAATAACCTCATATATGCTAAGTTATTTTATTATCTCAGAGAAGAGAAAACCTTTATAATTATGGTTTACAATCTATGTTCATAAAAAAGTTCAAAAACATAACTACATGAAATAAATATTCTTTTAAAATACCTTAAATAGAGTCAAAAGCTAAAAGCTGAAATAGAAGAAATGAAAACATAGCATTTTAGAGATCATGTGACTTTTCTTATTGTAGATTTAACTCTTAGAAATAGAAAATAAAAAATTACAACTCCAATAGGAAAAGGGACAAAGGATTTATATAAAGATAATAATTGCAGGGAAGCTGGTAGCTTTTGAGCATATGGAATGCTTCTCGACTTCACTCACTTGTCATAAGAGAGATGATACCATTTCCCATGGAATAGATTATTATAAACTTTGCTGATGGGACTGATAGAAGTGGCTTGGCAATCACCTCTGAATTACAAATGCAATTGTTGGACTTCTTTGAAAATACTTAAAAGGACACTTGTGAGGATTCCTTGTATATTATGAGTAAAAGTAATATATTGAAAATAACCTGTGTCCATCAATAGATTGCTGTCTAAACAGTGCATAGCTAATCTAATGCAGTTATGAAGCTTTAAAAATAATATTCTGCCACCAGAGCCATTCTGATCTGAGTGGCCTGTGCTTCCACCTGGAGACAGGATGTCATCTGGTCTCAAGCTGCTGCTGAGGGTTATGTCTGAGTCTGTGGTCCTGCTGCAGATGATGTCTGTGGCCCATGTCACCTCAGGAGGCCACAGGAACCATATGTGATGAAATCAATGGGCCATGCTGTGCAGGACCCACCCTTCACAAGTCCTGGGATAGCTGGCCTTGCCCTTCATTGTACGCTGCAACAAGATAGCTGTCCCGCCATGTCCACCACACCCCCTCACTCAGGAGAGATATCCCCACACCTCATCATGGTGAGAGCGAACAACTGACCCTGACCATGATGCATGAGAATGCGGAGGTTAGCGCCACCCCTGACTCAAGGTGGGTAGCTACACCACCAGCTAACATCCAGCTCAGCTACCATCCAGGCCCACTGTCTGGCTTGGGGTTGGCCCACCTTAACATATACCCCATCTAGGACATGCAGGAGCTCATGAAGAGATTGGTTTTGTGGAATGATACCTGAAGGATCTCCTTGATTGGCAGGCAGGCAGGATATCAGAGAGAAGTTTTGGGTGAGAATCCTGTGTGGCAGGTGTACCAGAAACCAGAGGCCTTGTACCAGAGCAAAGGCTCAATACAATGAACATTTGCAAGTAAAGCTGATTGAACAAAAGGGTCTACTGTGTGACACACTGTAGCTCCCAGTGCCGCCAGGATAAATGAAGAGGTGTTAGAGAGGTGGGAAAGAAGGAGGAGGTTTTGTTTTTGTATTTATTTTTGTTTTTGTTTTATTTTTAGTTTTCTTTTGGGGGCACGGCAGGGTTAGGGGGATATATGGAAGGGCTGGGAGGTGAGTGGAATTGCAGTGCATGATGTGATATTCCCAAAGATTTAATAAAAATTATGTTAATAATAAAAATATTCCAATATTTGGAATGTTAAAAAGATTGCATACAAAAAACTGTAGAACACTATACATTGATATCCTTTGGTTTTCAAGGGAAAAATAGGAACATGTATTCATATGTTTTGATTTATGTATAAGGAAATTTTGAAGGCATAAACAATAAACTATTTGCAGAAATGGTGAGTTTGGTGGATGGAAGAAAAGATGTGAGAAAGGTTTTTCAGCCTTTATTATGTGTAAAGCTTTTAAAATTGTATGTTCGTAGTCAAGGATTTGCTGCTTTCTATGTTCACTGCAAGATTTGTTTCTTTAGCTGTATCTTCTAGAATTATGGAATGAATAGAGATTGAAGGAACAACATAAATAGCCAACAAACAAAATCCGAGATTACTACAAAAGTCCCAAGGAAAACCTTAGCATTTCATAGGGCCTCTTTGATTCAAGCAAATAGAACTCATAGCTGAAAAACAAAGTCAAATGTGTGCTGCTCAGTGGCTGTGACAGTCAGGGAAAGAAGCTAGGAGATGCCAGGGTCACGTGTACCACACAGTGTTTGTGTCATCTGTTGGCCACATCAGACCATATGTTTGAAATTTTACACATAAGTATTGCTAGAACTTGGGTCTCATGCCTTGAGGCCTGAGCCATTTTCAGGTTCCTTATTAATCTTATCATATTTGTTATTGATAATACTATAATTTTGCAAATTGCAGTTCAAAAGAATAATCTTAAAAATAGGACACACACACATACACACACATAACCCATGAAATCAGCTTTTTTTTGTCCTTCACATGCCTAGTAACAGATTTGGAAATAATGTGCAACATAAAATCTGTTCCATTTCCTTACACTGCTTATCTCGCTTAGAAATTGGTCCTGTAGGAAGTCTTTGATATAAGAAGTCCACTATCAAACAGATGGTTTCATACAGTTCTTTTGTTCTTGGAAGTGGCAGAGGCTTTGTTGTCATGTTCCTGCAGCTCGGCTAAGAACGATTTTTTCATATTAGGCAATAATAAGACTAGGAGGAGCCTCATTTCCCACAAGTAGATAACAAGTGTAGAAAATTCCTATTGCATATATTTCAATACTGTCCTATAAAGCACATTTTTTGTTCATCTACATGTTTATAATTGTTTGCAGTAATCTTCAGGAATGGAAGCACCCTGATTGGTGGCATTTCAACTGGTAATACCCAATGTTTGGTTCAAAGTGTACTCATGGTTTAAGTAAACAGTTTAATTAATGTATTAAGCCAGGATTTCAACTGCAAAATCTTATATTAAAAGAAAAGAGAATGAAATTTTAAGAGTTAATGAGCTAGGATCTTCTGATGCCAAATAACTATAAAATATATTGACACCTTGTCAGATAACAAGCACATGACCTGCATTCTGAAAACCTTATTGATGCACGTCCACAGACTATTGATTTCACTGACAACACATGATGCTAGGTTTGGATTCCACTTTACACTAAATAGCCACTTCATTTTTCTCTGCACTAACTTCTTTAACCACAAAATCAAGAGGACATTAACTTACCTCAAAGACTGAGGTGAGGCTAAACTGAAAGAATATCTGAGATCGCAGCGCCTGCTTTATGTGCAATGCTGTGCAATTGTTTGCCTACTCTGGGGTCTTTTGTGTGGTGTGCTCAAAGAAACGTCTAGAAGCCTAGGGGCTTACTGAAGAAAAATGGACGCTCAAATGCCATAGTGGAGAGAGAACATGGTTGTTGGAGACTAGGTGTACCAAGGTAGGAAAGAGGAGTGTATAGTTGCACAGAAAAGCCTTCGGTGAACATGGCTCCTCAACGGATGCTGAAAACTCTACATGAGTTCCTACGTGAGTTCAAGACACTGAGCTCTCACATCTGCTTCATGCCACTCTTTTCTTTGTTAGTCTTAACCAACAAATGAAGGAATCCTGCCAAGTCATGGTTTAACTTCTCTTCCGAAAAAAAGAATTTCTGTAAAAGGAAGAGCAATCTATTTTTTACAATTTTTAATCTGATATTTGGCTTTGCTTCACCTGAGACACAATTGTGCATTTTGCAGCTGAATCTTACTCCTTCACATATAATCTGTGTGACTGCCAAGTGAAAGGCAGGCTGGGAACCAATGTTTTCCACGTGCAAACCAAGCTGCCTGCAGCACGCTGAGGGGACAGAGTGAAATCATCTGTGTTCAACTTCTGCCTCCATCAGCTGGGATACGATTACACTCACAGAGATATGTCACTAAAAACATCCCAGATAGCACATGTGATCTAAGTTGTTGACTCTTCTATCTCATTCGTGTGCCAAACCAGGGCCAGAAAGTCATTTGAGACTCTTATGTGTTGGGTGTGAAGGGTACCCTGGGGGAAATTACCCATCTTGTGAGTTGGGTGCAGAGACAGGAGAAAATGAAAGAAGGGTACTGTACTGGGGTTGACTTATCTAAACAGATGCATTCTGCTCCAGACCATCCCAAGGCCAAGTTCAGAAAGTCAGCAGTGGGAGGCTGCAGCTGGAAGCTCCATGTGAACATCAAGAATAGATCAAATACATTCACCGTTCTGAAAGGAGAGAAGTATAAGAGGCCTTTGTTAATGAGACAGGAAAATCATAGGCTGAAAATGCTGACAGTGACATTTCAAAAGGCTCCATCCCTTAGTAATAGCAAGAACACACGAAGAGGGAGAAAAAAAGATTACCGAACTTTGAGAAAGAGGAAAATGATCAAATGTCTGTTCTCTTTGAGAACTTTATCTTGCAAGGTTACTTCAGTTCACGTTTCCTAAATGGGGATCTTCAGGGGGAGCACAAGGCTCCCCTTGTGAAGCACTTTTCTGGGAATTTGTGGCTGTCACAACTGCCATTTGACTGATGGCTCAGCCCAGCCCCCTTTTGGCAGTTAAAGATATAAAAGATAGTTATCCAAACCTGAATTCAATCGGAACAGAGCCCGCATGCCCTTTAACACGTCCCCCAGTTCCGCAGTAGAGGGGAAGGAGATGTAAAAAGTATAAAGGAGATGTAAGTATAAAGAAGATGAATTGCCCTGGGACTGGGTCAACAGCTCGAGACACTGAAGGGAGACAGAATTCCAGGCACACACCTGACTAGGAACCTAGCAAGTCTTTCATTCTCAACAGCACTGCGCAGAGCATGGCTCGCCTCTCAACTCTGCCCTCCTTGACCAAGCACTCTTGTTTTCCAATCTGTCTTCATCTGTCTGGCACCCTCTCTGGAAACCTTAGAGACTCCCTCCTTTGCCCTGAGAAATTCCTTCTGTTTATCCACCCACCCTCTTCCCCGACTTCACCTCCACCTTCTACGATCTGAGTCATAAAATGTCTGTCAGTTTGACATCTGGGAATTCAAATGAAAAAAATAGCTCCGTTGTGATCTTCCCACGTTATAAACATGAACTCCCTGAACCAAAGTGCGACGGAGGAAACACTGGTCCACATTCTTGACTTTCTCAAAGAAAACCGGGTAAGTGACCATATGGCTGAGCTGGGAGGATCATCTCTATTGGCCAATTGTGACAGAGTCACTGTAGCTTCATCCTTTTATTAAGAAGGAATCCAAGAAAAGACAGCCCGCCCCCAATACCTTCTCCCACCAAGGGCGCAGGGTCAGGGAGTCGGGGAACAAAGAACACACAAGGCAGGCCTAAAATTTCTTGAGCAGGCAAATTGTTATAGAATTGAGAAAGGAGGCAGATTTTCAAATAGGCAGTTTAAAGCTAACAACCACTAGTCTTTAAGAAGGCGACCAGCAAACTGCTTGTCACTTTTTGGTTAAAAGGAAACTCAAAGAGGAGAATGGGCTTTAAGCTGATGGCAAAATTAAGAGGCCTTCTGACGACACTACATGCAATTAGCACAACTTTCCTTGCCCAAACAAAGGAAAGATAAAAGATAAACTCACAGTGACAGATTTGGTCAGCTTTTTCTTATCCCTAAACACCCAACTTGAGTTTTGGGCCACACTGGACAGCCTTTTTAACTAGCTTCAAGGGAGAAACAGTTCCAGAGTGTCATTAGCTGTTTCCCTTTAATTTGGCCAGAGGAGGAATGGTATAGTTTTCGCACTCAAAGCTCACATGCTGGGCAGAATGCTGTTTTCACACCTACCTTAGAAGTCTTGACATGGACTTGAGAGGACTAGTTCCTTGCTCTTTCCCAGCTCCACTGCCTTCATCTTGTGACATGAACTCTGTTTCCCCTGGACATGTTTGGCCTTTCCTCTACTTTCCTTTCCGTGTTCTTTGGGAATGTGCTCTCGGGGAGGCATACCTAACCTTCAGCTGCCTTACCTGTGGGTGCTGGTGACTCTTGGGTTCTTCAGGACAGAATGATTTGCCACAAAACGACCACAGCCTCTGTCACAGAGGGACTCAAGAGTGTGCTGGAGAGGGTCCTAGATGAATGTGGCCCACACAGTGAGTGTGACAGTTTCAAGACAAAACCTTTTCCCTTTCACTTAAACTGAACTTGCATGTAAGCAGAGAACATTCAGGCTTTGGTTAAGAGTTGTAGTTTTTAAGACTCAGATAAAAAAAGAATCGTCAAAGAGAAAAATATTGTAAATTATTTTTTTTAATTCCAGGTTAATACATGAGAAATCAGGAGACTATCATTGTAAACATTTTCTGATCCAATTATTGAATATAGCTCTACAAGGATGGATACAGTAATCGTTCAAGTACTGAAAATATATTCAAAAGCAAAGGAGGGTGATGAGCTCACATGTCTAAAATATATGTGCTGCGTGAATAGGGGTGTACTATCTTTAAAATGTGTCATGGTATTCTAGAACAAAACTAGAGCTGGGAGTGGGTAGCATCACTCTGCCTTTGAACATAGCCTTTACCCTCAGTAACAGGCGTTGCTGGGGCATCAGACCCTCTCCTTAGAATTAATTCCCTCAAAGTTTATAGCGAGAACATCGTAAACACATGATGAGCCTGAAGTTTGAACAATTTTTTCCTTTTCTTTTGTTTGGTCACAGCATTTCCAACTCCCTTTTAGAGATTAGCAGCATCTTTCTTTGGTGGAGTTTTTACGCGTGGATTTGTCAATACCTAGATCAAGGTTAAAGTTTAAATCTGTCACTCTTTGGTATTGTGGCAATGAAGAAAGGTCTGTGCCTCTCTGAGCCTGTTACTTTATCAGTAAAATACTTTACCTTACTGATGTTGGCAGGGGTAAAAAGGCATCAGTCATATACAGAGGCTACCATAGCACTTAATACACCCTAAATAATATAAATTTCTTGTTGCCTCTGTAATACAGAAAACTAAGAGACTATCAACATAACATTTAGTTGAATGACCTTGGGACTTGGAGAAAATATCACAGCAGCGAAGTCTCTGAGTGAGGTAAAATTGAAAATTGGTCAACATGATTTTAGCAGATGCTGAGTCAAAACTTCTAGAGTCTGACCAAGTCGTTTATTTTTCTTAAACGTTTAAACATAGTAAAACTTGGGGAAAGGTTTCAATGTTGCAACTATGACTACAAAGCTTTAGAGACAGCTACATTGAAACCCCCTTGGAAAGTACATCCCATCAGTGAAGCACCTGTGATCTTTACCTCTAAGAACTGGCTCAGTTGACAGAGAAACCATTCAGAATGAGGGTCTAGGGAGGAAGTATTCATAAGAAGCATAAAGATAGGTTCCATTGACTGAGAGACAGTGTTCAGATTTCTGAGGGATTTGATGAGGGCTGGCTTTACAGAATAGAAAAATTACCAGGTGTTAACCCTTTCATTCACAGCCTTCTGGATGGAAAACAGGCATGCACATCCCTTCTGTTGAGGAGAAAGGTCTGCCTGTTTATCACTCCTCCCCAGTGCTGCTGCAAGCTGTGCCCTCTCCAACAACATTCTATAAAGCTGAAGGCTGCTGCAGCAACTTTTAACCTCGAGCATTACACTTCCCCTCTGTTATACTTCCCCTCTCCTTTGGTTCCATTGTCACCCGTCAGACGTGATTAAAGACAAGCATTGATGAAAGCATTGGTTTTGTTATGTAGAATTTACAGACCAAGAAGAATGCTGCCTCTATATATACCGTGGTTGGGTCAAACATTTCTATAAATATCGACTAGGAAAAGACCTGGACTGGGGGAGAGACCGATGGTAGTTGAGAAATTCCTTTGTGCGTGAAAGGAAGTAGGAAATCTGTTTTCTGAGGAGACAAAGAAAGGAAGAACTATGGGAACCAATAATGTGCTTACAGAAAACCTGAGCAGCCCAGAGAGAAGTAAAGTCATTCTACACTTCTATCCCAGTTCCCTAGCTGGGGCAGGTAACTTGTCTGGGAAAGTATTCTATCCCTCTTACCTCTTTCTTGTCGATTGTTACTGGAGTTGTGATTTTGTTTTTATTTTTATTGTATTTTATTTATTTGCTATCTATCACTTTATATGTTGGTTTTGTTACTATTGCTTGTTATCTTATACTCCCTGAATCTTACTCTGGCTCCAATATATTACGTCAACACTGTCAGACACTTCTACTTAAAGAATAGAGGAGGTAAACACAGTGGACTTGCCCTTAAATAAGCATGGCTGTTTGTGGAACGGGTTGATGGCTTGTTTCTGTGCATCCAATCCTGTAGCAACACGATAAAGAATTATCCAAACTGTTGTGGGCACTGTTCCTACGAAGGACCTCACATAAGACTACTCTCAGACTCTTTCAGATTGCAGAGGGATGACAAGACTTGAGGAGCAGTCAGACTCACTCCTGCTGTGGACAAATACACCAGCCTGAATGACCAGATAATCTTCACTTTTTTGAAACCTTCAGAAACGGCATGCTTTTTCAGGCTATGACATAATATACACTATGTCAAAACCCACTGAGGACAGCCAAAATAATTACACAAGACATATACTATGAACTCAATTTGTAATTAAAATCAACATTGCATAACAGACTGACATCCCAGGGAAAATCATCATGGAAATGATTCTAAAAGACATTTAATGTAGAAGAGAAAAAGATGCCCATCTCAAAAAATATGCAAATCGTAATAACAAAATACAAAAAAGTTATGAAAACACAAGTTGTGCAATGCCACCTAAAGTCAATTACTTACTTCGAAGACATTAAGGTAGAAGGAATGCCATTTATCTCTAAGTAATGATTTCTTTTAAGGTAAGCAACTTCTAAGAGAATATACATAAGCAGCTGAATTACTGAATACAGTGCAGGTATGGAAGAGAAAACTAAAAAGGAGATTTTTTTGAGAAATAATCAAATACAAATGTTGAAAATGAAGAATACAGTAAGTCAGATTTTTAAAAATGCCCCAGTTGAAAGCCTTACCATACAGGAGATCAAGAAGAAGAAAGTATATTATCAAGGCTTGAAAGAAGAATGATGAATTACCACATGTAGACACCATTAAATAAAAAGATTAAGGGAGAGTAGAACAAACACAAACGAGCTGCAGGACACTATACAAAGACCAGTTGTACACAGGTAAGGCATTGAAGCTATAGGCTAAAAGGCACAAGAAACCTGTTCAGTGAAGAAATGGAAAAATATTCTCTAAATCGAGGGAAAGGTAGATATCCAGGCATGCAAGGCATGTAGACCCCAAATTACCCAATTAGAAAGGAATCTTTTCATAGCATACTATAACTGTCAGCCTAAGTACGGGACAATAAAAGAGTACCGAAAGCATAAAAACAGAAGCATTAAGTTTTATATAATGTCAAAGCTGTCAGTATAACGGCGAAGTTTTCAGCAGAATGGCACAGAAGGACATATTTCAAGTCCTGAAGGAAAAGCACTGCTACTACACAGTGTGTGTATTCAGCAAAAACATCCTTCAAGGTTGAAGGAGAGATAAAGACCTTCTAAAATTAAGAATGAGCCAAGGAAACTCATGAGCACTAAATGAACACTGAAAAACACAATTAAGAAGAACTCTATACCTGGAAAAGGGAAGGAGATTAAAAAGAAGAATTATGTATGTAAAGGAATAAACTTCACTGGAAAAGTAGAAAAGCAAATGAATGTATGAAAGATTTCACAGTGTTCATGTAGCAAATCATCAAATCCTAAGAAGAAATAGACACAATCTTTAAATCAACCATAATAAATAAATAAATTAAAGGAATGAGTACATGCTTTCAATGGTAATTCTGAATGTCAATCATCTTTTTTCTCCAACTAAAGGATACAGATTTGCTGACTGTGCTTAATATTATGCAATCTACAAGAAATATGCCCCTCTCTACATACATAGAAAGAGAGAAGTAGAGAGAGGACTGTCACATGGAGACAGAGACAGACAGAGACAGAGAGACTAAAAAGTAAAGGCATGGAAAATGACACACCAAACAAATGTGATCCCTAAACAAGCAAGGGCAGCTATCCTCATATCTGATTCAACAGATTGTTAGTTAATATTGGTCAGGTGGTCTCTGTATATTGAAAAAAGAAACAGTTTTCCAAGAAGGTAATGCATTCATTGAATGCCGGATCAATGGACTTTAGACATCAAATACCACCAAATACTAAGGGAGAGATAGCATCAACCACCATTGCCATGACAGTGAGTGACTTCAATAATCCATGTTTACCAAAATAAGAGCTCCAGAGTGAAAACCTTGTTCTATTTATTTTTTCCTATTGCTGTGGTAAAATACCTGAGAAAAGCAATAAAAAAGAGGTTTATTTTGTCTTATAGTTCCATGGGAAGTTCAAGATGGTACAGAAGTCATTGCATTGGGAGCATTAGGCTACTGGTCACATTTCGTCCAAAGCCAGAGAAAAGAAAGCCATGGGTATTCATCTTGTTTTCATTATTATCAAGCTTTCACCTTTTTTTTTTAATTTGGTGCAGAACACATGTCTTTGGGAACGTGACAGATTTAGAGTGATAATCTGTTACAGGCATGCCTACAGGTAGATCTCATAGGTGCTGCTCAATACTGTCAGGTTGACAATATTTATCATTAAAAGTCTACCCCTTGTCAATTTGACATGATAATATGACATTTAAGTGGTAACTTACTCCTGTTGTTGCCATAAAGTCACAGTCACATCACAATGCAAAATGCATTTAGTCCATCTTCAAAAGTCCCCATAGTCCTTGATGTTCCAACATTGTTTAGAAGTCCAAAGTTTCTTCTGAGATTCAAGAAAGTTTCTTAAATATAGGTTTCTACAAAGTAAAAACAAGTTAATATGTTTACTATGCAAAAGTACATAGTAAACATTCCAATTCCAAAATGGAAGGGTCAGGACATAGCAAACAATGACTGAACCAAAGCAATTAGGAAACCAAACAGGGAAAACAACAACATCAACAACCCATTGTCTAAAATCTGGGGCTCATAATGGAAATGTATGATCTCCTAATGACTAAGGTATCTTGTCTTTTAGCTGGGCTGACTACAATACACATAGCCTTTCTCTTAGGCCAGCTCCATTCCATACTGGTGATTTTCCTTGGTGGATGTCCCATGCCATGCCAAGGATCCTGGTGTCTCTATTGCAACTTTGGATTCAACTTGAGAGTTCACCATAGCTGTCTTTCAGGAACTCTTCCCTTGGAATCTGACCCTGCAATTCATTGCTTGACTTTAGATGCTTCTAAAGCTGTGAGGCAAGACTTCATGACCCTTCAACTCTTCATATTGTATAACTGAAAAATCACTAACATGTGGGTGATACTGGCAAGTTGTCAACTTGAGTTGCAGTCGGACCTCCTTGGTCCACAGCTGGATCTGCTTCTGTGTGTGGATGCTGGAAAAACACTTTTCTAGGTAGCTGAGCAGGAAGCCCCTTCAGCTATATTCTTAGCCTGGCCTTTCTCCTTTCTAGGAGGGTGCATTTTCACAAAATGAAGACTTTGATTGACAAGGTCTTGCCCTTAGGATACATTTGTCTGTCACACTGCATAATATTAAATTCTTCTTTAATGAATACATTTCCTTTTTAGCCACATGCCTTGGCTGGAACTTTTCAAATACTCTATGTCTTTTCCTGTCTGGCGGACTGCATATTTGTAGTACCTTTTGCTTCCAGTACTTTTGCTCTCTGGTAGACTTGGATGAATAAGCAGTAGCCATGTTCCAGCCTGAATGTTTTTTATCTTGAAATTCCATTCACCAAACACATTCATCCTCTGTCTTTAAATATAACTATATTCAAAATCTCAGCGTATGAGCATAATGAAATCAGATTCTTGGCCGAAATATCACACATTGTGCCCCATTACATTCCATAAGAGAGTCCTTGTTTCCTTTAGAAGCCTCAGAAGCTGAGGTCTCACTGTCCACATTTCTCCCAAGGTTCTTACAAAATATTTAGTAACTAGGACATAAAAAAGCCAAAAACTTAGCATCAAGGAAACACTCCAATTGAAAATGAGTTATGGAACTAAACATAAAGTTCATAGAATAAGAAATATAAATGGCTAAGAAATATATTTTTAAAGTGTTCACTATTTTTAGCCATTAAGGAAATGCAAATGAAAGCTATTTTGAAATTTTGTTTTAACTCAGTCAGAATGACTAAGATTCAGAAAAGAAAAGTTAGCAGATTCTGGTGACGATTTAAGGAATGAGGAACCCTAATGTGTTGGTGGGAATGCAAACTAGTGCACCACGATTTTCCTGAGTAATGGACATAGTTGTATTCTAAATTCATATCTCTTTATCTGTAGATTAGTGAAGCTCTCAAATCTACCAGAGAAATTTTTTGTCCAGTGGATGGTGGTTAAGAGATAACTATTCAAAATGCCCACAGTCACTTACTCACTGCACATTTGAACAGTAATGATTTCTGTATTAATTATTATCCATTATAATTAAAAAATTCTCTTATCAGGTTTGAGAGTAGCACAGACCTAAAGCTATAAACATAAATATTTAGAGGGAACTTCAGCAACATTAGCATTTAGAAAAAACATCAATAGATACTTTATCTTTGTAAGTTGATTGACTCCTATTTTTTTTATAGTAACACAAAGCTGACTAACATATATAACCAGTAGTGAGAATGCAGAATCATATATGGGTCTTTTTTTAAAATTCCTAAAAAACTTTCATATTCTTTTCTGCAGTGTCTATGCTAATTTAAATTCTGATTAACAATATATGATGTTTTTTAACATCTTAACTGGTGCTTTTATTAGTAATCATCACTGGAATGTGGTGTCTAATCTTGGTCATTGTCTCAGTCAGTGTTCTATTGCTGTGAGGAAAACACTGTGACTATCTTAGGGCTTCTATTGTTGTGACAATACACTATGACCACAGAAACTCTTATAAAGGAAAAATTTAACTGTGGCTGGCTTAGAGTTCAGAGATTTCGTCCATTATCATCATGGCAGTGAGCACGATGAAGTGCAGACAGACATGGTGCTAAAGAGGTGCTGAGAGTTCTACATCTGGATCCTTGGGTTGTAGGAAGAGTGATCCATTAGACCTAGCATGAGCTTCTGAAACTTCAAAGCCCATGCCCCAGTGGCACACTTCCTCCAACAAGGCTATACCTACTCTAATATTACCTCCTAATAGTGGTACTACTTAAGATCCCACGTGGGCCATTTTTATTTAAACCAACACAATGACTATGGTAACACTTATAAAAGAAAGCATTTAACAGGGGCTTGTTTGCAGTTTCAGAGGCTTAGTCTATTTTCATCATGGTGGGGAGCATGGTGGCATACAGGCAGACATGGTGCTAGAGAGGTAGCTGAGAGTTTTACATCCATATCTTCAGGCAGCAAAAAGGAGGAGATCCAGGACTGCTTGAGCTTTTGAAACTCCAAAGCCCACCCACAGTGGTACAGTTTTAACAACAAGGTGATACCTACTCTGAAGAGACCACACCTCCAGATCCTTCTCAAGCAGTGCCATTTCCCCATGACCAAGAATTCAAATACATGTACGGGGGCCTTTCTTATTCAAACTACCACAGTCATAAAGTTGACATATGTAACAGAGATTGAATGAAAAGGAGGGAGCCCGCTGAGCACTAGCAAATGTGCACACATCCTCTTGGTGGATATAACTGCATGTTTCACTTTCCTGCTGCTTTGAATGAAGTAGAGTGCTTTGTCAACCCATTCTTTCTGCTTCCAGCTGGACAGTCTTTGTGTTGTATTTCTCTGTGTCAGAGGATAGAATTCAAACTGATAGAAAGGCTTGTGACTACATGTGATACAATCTAGGTTGCATTTAGAGCTTGTATTCCTGCTGAGACTCACAAAACACCTTCTGAGATCTGCCATGTGGATGTTTCTCATTAGATAAAGATATGGCCCGAGGCAGATGCATTACTATCTTACCTACCCCTGTTGAAAAGAAAACATATCAGTGTCTGTGCATATGAAATGTCAATAAAAGACATCTATGACAGTGTAATTGTTTTAGCAAATGCTCTGTGTCAACTGCTCCATTTTTGTATTTTCCTTTGGTGAAATATAAGATGCTAGATTTCCAGTAGTTTTAAAATATAAGAACTTGGTGATTTCAACTCTGTTTGAAAGCTTATAGTACTAGCTGCTTTGCTTTGGGGAACATTTGGAGGTAATCTTTCCATGCAGGCTTACTTACTCCTTTACATACAAAAGTAGTCCTCGCCCACAACAAACTTACTGAACATATGACAAGATTATCAATAAGTGACAGCATATAGCATCCCTTCTTGCTTCACATATTTTCTTTTTATACCATTGTGTGTGTGTGTTATCTTATAATCTTATAAAAAAGAAATGCAAATACAAATTAGATCAAGGTTCAAACAAGAAACCAGTTTGTTTATGAATGTCTAAATGCTTTTTGAATACTTCTTTTGACTTTGTTTCCATAGTTACATAGCATTTGTCTTTTCTCACTAGATTATTTCACTTAAAATGCCTTTGAGTTTCATCCATATTGTAGTATGACAGGTTTTCTTTCTCTTTTTAAGGATGTCTACCAGTTTTCATTGTATTTATATAATGCATTTTATTTATTCATTGTTGATGGATACTTGGTATGGTGGTTTGAAAGAAAATAGCTCCAAGGGAGTGGCACTGTTAGAAGGTGTGGCCTTGTTGGAGTAGGTGTGTTTCTGTTGGAGGAACTGTGTCACTGTGGAGGAGGGCTTTGAGATCTCATATGTGCTCAAGTCACACCCCGTGTCTCAGACATTTTCTGTTGCCTGTGAGTCAAGATTTAGCACTCTCAGTTCCTTCTCTTGTACCATGTCTGTCTGCATGCTACTTTGCTTTCTACCATGACAGTAATAAACTAAACCTCTGAACTGTAAGTGAGCCACCACAATTTAATGTTTTTCTTTATAAGAGCTGTCATGGTCATGGTGCCTTTTCAGAGCAGTAGAAACCCTAACTAAGACACTTGGTTTGTTTTTCTTATGATGTTGAAATACACATGGTTGTACAAATACTTCCTGGAGATCCTGGTTTAAGTTGCTAGGGTTACCCACTAAGAGGTGAGACTTGTCTCGCCCTTAAATGATCCCCTCTTTCTCCCAGCAGAATGTTGAGTTTCAACAGTGAAGAAATGTTTTCATTCTTCATTGTCTCTATAATGCTTGGCATTTATCTCTCACCCATGTTCCATCTGCATTTCTGCTAGAATGCAAGCTCACTGAGGGGAGTACTCCTACTGATCACAGCAGTTACCACAGTGCAAAGAATTGCGTTTGGAATGGGTTAGGCTCTCAAATATTTTTTAAATGAATGCATTAATGATCTAGAGTAAACCGAACAGAGGAGAAGCTCTAAACCAGCTAATAAAACTGTGAGATAATCTATCCTCGCAACAAAGCAGGACTTTGCCCTCCCAAGCTAATATAATTCTAAACATGTTCTAAGCTTATTCTTGATTGAATGTTTTCAGATTTGCTTCTTTTTATTTGTGTGTGCATATGTGCTGGACCACGTGAGGGCTTGGTGCAGAGGTATAAGCATGTCACTCTCATGTCACTTCCATACCTTATAAGAATGCAATTCTAACCCTTATTCGCCATTCAAATTTCTCCTTGGATAATTTCTCCTAAAACAGACCTGTAGGTAGCACTGGCCCATATTTAAACTCCCAACTTGCCCTAACATGTTTTATCAGTTAGCTTCTTTCATGCTTATCATTCATTTGTCCTGTCAAAAGTCCCCACTGATCCAGTTACCCACTCCCTGATTCTTTGACACTGGCAATTTTGAAAGTATAACAGTTTACTTTGTACAAGTTCTCCATCATTATCTACTTAATTGCTTCATTATGATAATTTTTGTAATAATTTGAATTCTCAGTGTATCCAAGCCAGATATAATTTCAGTTTGTTACAGACTTTTAAAGTTTTAATTCTTAATAAGTTTAGCAAGAGTCATTTGTGGGACCCAAGTACTCCTACTTGAAATCTCGACAATTCTTTTTATCCACTGGCATAAAACAAACTTGCATATAATTTAGACAGTGTATTTAACAGGTAGGTCTATTCTTTTGAAAGTAGTAAGTACAATCGCCTCCCTAGAATAGAAGAAAGTGAAAAGTACCAGTGGTGTACTATGTTCATTTGTTAAGGGAATAGGAAACATGGAGTTTTAAGCATTGAAGCAGGCACTGGTCACCATATTCCAGTCCCCAAGCAGCGTAATTCATACTTTCTACTTAATTGGGCCCAGCAAGAACTTTCAAAGTGGCACCAAATTTATTTGTGATTTATATCAAATACACATGGAGAAGCAATTGCTAAGTATTATAAAGACTTCATAAATAGCTCAATAGCACTCATTGGAAGATGCAATTTTAAGGCTTTGCATGTTTGCTCAAACCAAAACACAGACAAGACCAGGACAAACATGCCCTCAAGAACAAATCAAACAGATAACTTCCAAATCTCCCCTGCAGTTATGGTCCTACCATCTTCCATAACATACGTTGTCATGATTAAATTGAAGGTCTGTTTTGTTAAAATGAACTGTTATTTTATATAGAAATGACTAATCAGGTGAATGGATCAAAGCATATTTGGGGAGATACTGAGTCTCAGAAGGCTGTGATTTGGGAGGAGGGTAACAAAATTGTTATATACCAGTGAAAATACAGAAGCAACATGAAATAAAGATCATTAACTACATATTAGATGGTTATCTAATGAGATAAGATATATGTATCTGAAAATAAAAATCCACAAACTTTCTCTTTCATATTATCTTGACTCAAATCTGCTTTTTGATAGAGGACATTGCTCTCTATGCAGGTACTAATTCTCTATGAGTGGTTGTATTGAAGTCACGTTTATGGGGCTGGCAATTTTTTTTTCTGACCTTGTATGAAGCTGCGTTGCAATAGAGCCTTCAAAGTCCCAGTTCTGTAAATGACCTGGAAATTTGACCCTTTGTTTATTCATCACGCCAAGCACCTAGCTAACCAATTACCTTTATTCTCATAATTAAAGATGTTAAAGTATATGTGGGCCATTACATAGTCAGTTTCATGGATATTCAACCCTCATAATCACATTGAGTGCTGTGCTTAGAAGAGCTCATGTTGAATGCTTTACTACTGTCATCTTAAAATTCTTAATTTTGGAATAGGCACATTTTTGTTTTGCACTCCATAAGATTCATGGGAAATCCTGACTTTATTATTATTATTATTATTATTATTATTATTATTACAAATTGGGTTCCCAGGAAGCAGATTCTGAGCTGGGGATTGTCATATATTATTGGAACTGGCCATGGTACCATCATGTGTGAAGGGGAGAAGTATTGAAAAGATGAAGTTAAATAGAGGCCTCAAAAGCCCAGTGATACTAGGATGGCTTTTCATAGTGATTCCAAATTCAGGAAAAGGGCCCTGTTTTTCTACAAGTTCTTTGGATATGGCACTACTCATGGAGCAAATATGGTTAAAGGAAGATGACTGTATTAGGTCAAGAAAATTCCAAAAGCAACCTATATTTGTAGCCTGTCTCTCATCAGTCAAAGGAGTCTGGACTGCATACCAAAGCATTCACAACAGCCATAAAGGCAACAGCTAACTGGTTAGTTTTTTTTTTTAAACACTATCCTGAAAGATTTTTGGACACTTGATCATTGTACTTTACATTAGTAATATTCACGTCCTCATTTTTACTTGTATGGTTGAATCTATAGTCCCTCTTTTTAGGGACAAAAGAAGGAAACATGATCCTTATATTTAGGTTATCATTAATTCACTGTCAGAGATATAAGTGTTATGTCTTACTTTTCCTTTAAAATAGTTGAAAGTAGATGCAGGTGCTAAAGGCTCTCTCCCCTCTTTTTCTTGATGATGTGTAAAGACTTCTAAGATGGCAATTTGTAAGCTAGAAACATTCGAGCTGTGTGAGTCTCTCTTGGAAGAAAGTTTTAAGGGACAACTGTCTGTACTGAGTTAGAATGTGACAAATATGACTGGAGCACTGGTTTCCAAGCACAGCCCAACCCAACCCAAGACACCTCAACTCAACCTACCTTAACCTAGAACAGAAACTTTAGGAGTGGAGGAGGGAATCTAAGAAAGTAGAGTGGAAGGATTAAGCACCACTTGGTAGATAGGAAGAACTGCTTCATTAATAATTCTGAAGTTCTAGACCAGGTGGTAGAAGGTATCAGGCTTCAGGACAGACACTATGTGGATGTTATATGGCAAATGAGTTGCTCTGACATGACTTTTATTGAGAAGGTGTTGTGTAATAGGTTTTAAGCCTTGTCCAAGTTTTAAAGGGATGTGGTATTGAGAGCCACAGTGGTAAGAGGTGCGGTCCCAGAGAAGAATCATAATGGGGGGATTATGGGAAGCCACTGAAGGGAAGGAGGTGCCCCATGCTTTAGGGTCAAAGAGGGAATTTGAGAAAGGATAGGGTGAAACATTGGCGTCATTTCATGGACAAAGAGGGGAAAAATGCTGGAAGGAGTTGGTTGAAAAAAAGGATAAGTAATTTATCCACACACAAAAAACCCTTTCTGCCCCTTCCTGTTCCTCCCTTCCACTGAATGTCTTAAAAGCCACAATCAACAGATTTCTCTGAGGGGTTTTTGAGAGCCATCATCCTGTGCCAGATTTTGAATATTATTTTATATTAAACAATGTTTACTTGCTTTCAGTTACTTGCTTTAGGCTTAGCTTAGACAATATATACAGAAGGTAAAACTTGTCCTTATAAATGAACTACATTTGTATTTAACATGACTATAAACATAGTGTTGAGCTCATTAAAAAGAATTTGATAATTTAAAGGTAACTGATCTTTAATTTGTAAGTCTTAATTATCTTTAACTGTTTACAATAGGTTAGCAGCTTTTATTAGGTTGAGACTTAAGCCTTAAGAATTATAATTTTGTATTGAAGATCCTTTAGTATAAAAATAAATTTTAAACCATAGATACAGTTCACAGAGATTAGGAACCTCATTTTCCTGTTCTTTCTACAGAGTACTTTTACAAAATATCACAACTTTTTTTTATATGACTCAGCTTCTCAAATTAGCTAAAGCTTAGCAAAATCATCAAAGACATAAAGTTAGGCATACATCTTTAAGACAGTTTCTTTCAGTGCCAATAGACCATTATAACTTTAAGAATTTATAAACCTTAATCAAACGTTTGTTGTTAGTTGTTTCTAGTTTTAATACACAAGAATTAAATCCAAGTATGCTATAGTAAATCTATTTTCCAGAACAAGAGTTGAATCCATCTTATACATATGATATAGGAAATTAAGATGATGTACAGTATACATCCTATATATAGAATTTTGAACTTTTGTTAGAATTTTTAAACTGACTTTTTGTTGCAGATTTTACAGACTGTGGAACCACACCTAATGAACTTTTAAAATCCTGAAATAAGCTTTAAATATAGTAAATCAATCTGAGGCAAAGAGGAGGGTAATTCAGAGAGTTGAACATCTGATTACAGCTAGTTATTAGAAACCTCCTTTGGAAATAGTTTACCTCTCAATTGTTATCATGTGCAAAGTGTCTTTTTCTTAGGATGTCCTTTTTTGTTGTTGTTGTTCTTCCTTCTGTCACAGAGGCAGGTGGTCATCCTGACCCAGGACAGTGTAACTTGGAGTACAACTTTAATCAGACATTCTTGCGTCTACAGTGGTCAGGCCAAATCCCATCTCTACAGACAGCTTTCCAGTGGAATAAATCAGCATGTGACAATATTCCAATATTATCCATATTCCAAAGATGTTTGAATCTCTGTAAGACTAAATCCAGTGATCGTAGGGAGGAATGAGAGTGGACAATAGAGAAGGCTTAGAGATAAGATATTCTCAGAAGGAGAGAGTAGAGAAAGCTTAAGATAAATGAATGTTTGAATCATTTGCTTGTGCAGTGGCAGAAGTTATCACAATATATGAGAATTTAGAACTCAAGTGTGGTACATTTTGGTCATTGAGAGAAATTATCTATTTTGTTCTGAGACCAAATTGTTTGCTGTAACACAGAACGCCTTAATAGAATCGTATTTGAAGAGGAAAACAGATTAGAAAAGGCAGGTAAGTAGTCAATGGTTTAATTCTGAATGGGAAGAGCCCATGCTTAGAGATGGAGGCAGCTCCAGGAGCTGAGACAGAACAGACAAGAAGGGTGATACAAAGAATTCCAGGAACAGAACAAGGAGGGGGTAGGAGAGAATTAGGAATGGAGACACAGGGAGGATAACCCAGTAAAGGGCAAGTGCCATGGACAGAGTCTCAATCTGAGGGCATCCTTAAGAGGTTTCCCAGCCCAGGTGATGGGGTAGCCAAAAAGCATGGGGGGGTGCTGCCTGATACACTCACATGACTTCTTTTTCTTTGGAGACCTGCAAAACAAGCACATGACACAGTCAATATTAAGTTATCTTGAAATCTCCACCAAACAAATTTGTCTATTACTTTTCAATTTAGCCTCAGACAAATTTTAAAGATAAAGACAGAAAGTGCTTACTTTGACATTCTTGGTCATATATATATATATTTTGCCAAAGTATTACAGTAGCAGTCAATAGCCTAGGGACTAATATTGAGGCTGGTTCACAGGGATTTCCCCCTGCTGCAGTTGCTGTTGATATCTCAGAGGCCAAACCTGAAGGCCAAGCAGTTCCCCAATCTCCATTCATTGAGAGGTGGGCATGACTCTGCCTCCATCCCATGCCCTGTTTGCTTCTCTTGTTCCTTGTCATGCCAGCCATCTCTGGGAATCATTCAACTACTTAGCAGCCCTTTTTCCTTGGGACATGCCCTAAGCTACTGTAAATTTCATTGGCCTTCTCTTCTTCAGTCTCTCCTCTTGAAGTTACTTAGTGTGACCTCACTCCTTAACCGAGATCCAGCATGGTTCCTAAGGTGACTTCTAGCCTTCAAGCACAGAAACTTGGCAGTGGTTTGTCTTATAGAAACCTTTGTTGTCTGCATCCAATATGCAGATGCCTTGAAGAAGGGAGCAGTGTGCCTCCCAGTCACATACTGGTAAAAGGACAATTTAATAGGAATGAAAGTGTGGCAACCCAGGATCACAAAGACAAATAGCGCATGTTCTCTTATATCTGGATTCTACCTTCTGTCTGTGTATTTACATGGGGGTGAGTGTGTGTGTGTGTGTCTAATCAGCAATTGTAACTGCAGGGAAGCAGTCAGTGGGGTTGTAATTCTTGAGAACACTTAACTACTTAAGTGTTCTAAAGACTAGTAAACTAGAAAGGGACCAATGAGAAGGGAAAATCGGTCTTAGGGCACCTAGAGGTCGTACATGAGACATGAGAGTGGAAACACATGAGACATGAGAGTGGAAAAGGGGGTGTAAGGGGTCAGTTAGGGGGTCAGACAAGCTAAGTTAGTAGAATACTGTCCTAAGAAAATTAGTATTTTATGCCAATTTAGATCATATATGTATGGGCAGCACTAATTAGATGGGGGGTTATAAAAAACAGGGGAGTAGATGATATGAAGTTGGGGGGGATGTTATGGGAGAGGGCCAGAAGGTGTTGGGGGAGAAGTTGGAGGTAGGTACGCTCACAATATAATGTATTCAAGTGTGGAGTTCTTAGAAACTCAGTATGTTTAAAGACAGTTTTAAATAAAGATATTTGTGAAAGTGAAGTAAACCACAGATCAGTAAAAGTGCCGCTCATTTACCACTGCAGATACCTCTGTCCCCTTTCCTTAACAGATCCCTTTCTTTTGCCCCTCTACTTCCCATACCCTCCTTCCTTTCTTCTGTTTCTCCTTCTCTTCTGGAGGCAATTCATCAGCCTTGCTCTTTCTCTTTCCCCTTCCAGGTGAGGACTGCCGGTTCTGCTGAGCAGCTTCCGGACGTCTTTGCACACAGCAAGGAAGCATAACAAAGCCTCTCACACACGTCCTCTATCCCCACATCTTCTCTCGACTTTCTCTCAAGCGTTCTCACTGTCAGCCTTCCGTTCTGTGCCTTGCAGGCCTCTCTCCTGCCCCAGTCATCTGTATTCTGGGCACAGTTCACTGAAATGCGTTTGCTAAAGCCACTGTGACTTGTGTTGACAATGCCAGTGAGAACACTTAATTACAACCCCACTGACGATGTCTCAGCATTTACAATTGCTGGCTGGCCACACCATCTTTCTCTTAACCTAGCCAAGGTCCCTCTTTCACAGAGGAGACTTTCCATGTTGATGTTTCCACCCCAAGATTAACCAGAAATCAGTTTTCTTACCTCATCACCCCTGCCTTGAGTTATTTCATTCAGTCTAATTTTTTTTCAAATTAGGAAAGCAGCTTAAAATGTTTGTCTAGACATTTACTAAATTGAATTTTCTAACTTTAAATTCACTGCTGAGGTTTGAATTGTCATATTTAATGGTCTTCTATCATATACACTGTTTCAGGAGCAAATATATTATGAGAATACCCTAAGCAACTATACATGGCAAGTTCCTGGAATCTTGTTATGATATGTGCATTTTACAATTATTTCATAAATAGTGGAAAGCTACGTATATACTGTACAGTCAAAGAACAAAGCTGAACATTTTCTCTGGAATGACTAACTTGCCTCTGGAAAAGCTTTCATCAAATACATTTGGGAAGCAGCAGAAAGGACAAGCGACAGCAGTCAGCATTCTGAGAGAACACGCTGTGTGACTATGCTGGCCTTGCTCACTAACTATGGAGGATAATGTTTTCCATGGTTAGTTCACACAGATTGCATTTCCCACAAAAGATTAAACTATCTGTAATGTGTCTCCAGCCTTCCTCATCGAAATACGGAAGTTGTTCTCCCCCCTCCCTCCCCCTCTCTGAGTCTGGAAGGTCATTTTGGCTGTGTTGGGAACAGAAGGTGGCAGAGTACTCTGCCCATCCTCCAAGTGCCCCTTAACTGCCCTGCTGATGTCTGCTCGCAAATGCCAGGCTATGTAGGGGGACTGTTCAGCCGAAGCCAGCTTGTAAGTGGTCCTTTTCCATGGTCAGGCAAGTATGTCTCTAGAACCTCAGTGACTGTGAGTTCTGAGAGTTGGCAAGAAGTAATAACCCAGCTTACATAGTGGCAGACTCCAAACTGTGAAAGATAACAGTAAAACCTGACTTCTAAAACCCATTAGCTCTCAGAGGTGTTTGTTATGACAACAGAGAGTCAGAATAATATCAAATGTTTGCATACATGGTGCAGTCTGTCCTAAGCCTTGCTTTGTTCATACCCTACTACTGATGCCATGGGAAGGCCTGGATCTTATCTGATGATGGCTAAATATTATTGGTCATTGGAATAGAATAAAAGGACCGAAGGGCTATGCATAACCAAGCTAACATGGGCAGATAAAGTTCGTTTCCCACTGCTAATGTATTTAGAGTTTCAAAGCTCAGAACTCAGATGGTAAACCTATGGCATGGTTTGTCGAGTAGCAGAATTGTGGCTTAAAGTGCACCCATAAGCTACTAAGCTTCTGACATGGTCAAGGTCAGAAATCAGCAAGCCCATAGCTCTGTCAGGCTTTCTTTCAAATGGACAAATGAATACTTAATATACAATGGAGGCAACGAGGACCACCACCAGCCTATGCATCCTTATCTTCCTTTCCTTATTTTCTATTTCAGCCGCACACTAAAGCAAAACAATCTTAAATGAGTCTAGGTAAATATTCCTTCCCAGATTTAAACCTGGAACAGATGGCCTAAGGCCATGTATCCACCGGAACACTCCACAGGCATCTCAAAAGCTTCGTGTGAACTGAACACACCATATTTCTTCCTTTAGCAGCCTTCTTTCTCAGTAGGTATTAATCTCTGTCCACCTGTTACCAGATTTCCTTCACCCCTAACTCACCAAATGCATGTGATACCTGAGATCCCCTAATATGACTTTATAGTTTACTTTTAGGAATCATTTTGTAGTGCTGGTTCAAGATCTACTGTTAATCTCTTCCTCTCGCTATCCTAATGTATCCACTGGCCTCCATTCATGAAACAGAGTTGTGAAAGTCTGGCCATGTCATTTTTCTTCTGTAGGCAGACCTAACCCCTACCCACTTCTTCTGTAGTCTGCACTCACAACCTGGAACACATGGCCTCCTGGTCATAGGGCAAGGCCTGTATTGCTCTTTGCTTCTAACTTTTGTTTCTCAGTGTATCTTTTTTTTTTTTATGTCCTTTCTCACTTTGTTCTCAGCATGGCCAGTTGCTACTCACTCTTTGGAATATTACAGCTTTCAAAGGCTCACACCTAGGCAACATCCCAGACCAATTACAGCAGAACATATGCGTTTGGCCCCCAGGGCCAGTAGTTTTAATAGTTCTTAGGGGGACTTTTATGATAGCTACGCCTTTAAAGTCAGTTAGTTCTCATCTCTCCAAGGATGCCTTCCTTGCCTAATCTGCCCTTCTTTGTCTTTGCAGTGTGAAATGCTCTTGTATGATACCATAATGAATGTTCTAGAACATTTCAATTTTCACATACTTCCCAACACATTACAATGCGGTCTTTCCAACTCTGTCTCCCTAAAGAGTATATGCTCCTTTGGAGCAGGACTTTACTTCTGCTGTGGGTTGTATTTTCAGCATGCACAGCCACTAGGTACAAACAAATGTTCAATCACCCCATTTTACAAGAGAATGAGTGAATGAGAGAGTGCTTGAGCTTACACTAGTAAACATTTGCACATTAATTTGAAAATCCTTTGTTATTCTAGCATTATCCTTTTCTTGGAAGCCCCAAAGCACACAGGAACGACTAACAGAGGGTTGCAGTAAACTGTCTGCTGTAGAATATGGTAACAGCAATAATAGCATACTTGTGGAAGCGCTGAGCATTTCTAACAAGACTCCCCAGATGTGACGAGCTTTGAGGTGGCAATGGGAGGCACAATCTGAATCACAGAGAGAGAAAGAAAAGAGAAAGACTTTAGATTCATTCATAAACTTTATGTGTCAGGGATAGTGTCTTTTCTGCCTTCTACTCTAGGTGACAAGAACCTTTGATTGATTGCACCTGATATGGCATGATTATTTAATTTTTGAATCTAAACACTACAAAGAGAACACTAATAACCTGAAACAAAATACTAAGTAGAACTTGACGCTTGGCAGATTCACAAACCCCGAAACCCACTACCCCTCTGCTTTAGCTTGGTCATTTGGTGTGGTAATTTGAATGATAAATCCTCACCATTGTCTCTGACATCTGAACATTTGGTCCTCAGTTGATGACTGCTTGGGTAGGTTTACAGGTGTGGTCTTGCTAGAGGAAGTATGTCATGGATATGTGGGAGGGGGCATAGGAGGTGGGTATTTAGAGCTTGCATACTTGAGCTACATCTAGTCACTCTTTCTGTTCTGTGCTTGTGGTTGAAGATGTGACAGGGCAAGATAGTGCAGAGATTTCTTCATCTTATATTCCTGCTGAAGCCCTTTTAGGATTCCCCAGAGTTAGATCTTCTTCATGGAGAATCCCATGAAAAGTTACCCAGCTCCGTTCTGGGAGCCTATGGTCAAGATGCCCTACCTAACTTGTTAAACTACTTGCTCGTGTAAAACCTCTCCCTGCAGCTTTGGGGGAAGATATCAGGATGTGATTTTGCCTTTAAAAGTCCCTTATTCTAAACAACTGGCCCTATATTTGGGTCCTGAATACCTAAGTGTAGTCCCACTCAGCTGGAAAAAAGACTTTCAGTTAGCTATAAACTGTGTCTGAACAGCCTTCTCTGGTGGGCTCCATGTAACAGCCTTGCCATGATAAATTCTTAACCCTCGGGAGTATAACCATATACTTAGTTGCCTTGGTCATGGTGGATTTTTTTTATCACAGCAACAGAAAAACAACTACTACACCACACCAGGCAATGAGTGATATCATTCACCCACCTCAGAGCATCAATGTTTTGAGTTTCTGGAAACTTAAACCAGAAAGTCCCTGTGCCAAGAAACCGAATGTACCAGTGATGGTTGGGGCACAAGCATGGAAATGAGCTTCATGTTAATCGGCTGCGCTCCAAGCATTCTGAAAATCCCTCATGTGTGTATCATTTGCTTGTACAAGTGATGGGACAACTTATTGTCCTCATTTTAATTTAGATCGATGGTTCCCAATCCGCCTAATGCTGTGATCTTTTAATGCAATTCTTCCTGTTGTAGAGACCTGTGTGCATAAAATTATTTTTGCTGCCACTTAATAACTTCAATTTTGCCACTGTTATGGATATTAATGTGAATTTCTGATAGGCAGGATATCTGATATGTGACTCCTGTGCAAAGGTCAATCGACACCCAAAGGGTCGCTACCCACAGGTTGAGAACCATTGTTCTAGGTGAAGGCACAAGAACAGCAAAATCTCTGACCAAGTTAGGCAAAATAGGATTTAAACCCATATTTCAGACTTCAGCTCATTTTGCCTTCCTTACAGGTGAGACTAAGCATATGCATCAGAGATAAAAGTGAAGGTGTGATATGTGCTTCATGAAAATAAAAGGTCATGAGTAAATAAGATGCAAAACTTCCCTCTCACCGTAGTGTAGGAGCTGACACCATGGGAAGGATCATATCTTCCCATGTATGAGTGAAATATGAGGAGACATTGTACTGTTACGAGTTTAGTATTTGCTCTATAGTGTAGTTCTGCCTTTAATAGCTGTATTCAGACATGTATTGGATTTCAGGAAGTCTTGTGTTGGGGTCAGACTATGCTGTTCTAAAATGTATCATTGAGTTCAAGGCAATTTTAGGCAGCAGATTTCTACTTCCTGCCAGTTCCCCAAAAGCAAGACCTAGGCACGCAAAGACAAAGCCTCTTGCCTTCTACAGAGGAAGCAAAGATTACATCCTGAAAACAGCTGTAGCTCCTAACTGACCTGTAGTCAGGATCAGGGGATGTATTTATATTGGCAAGCCTTAGTAGCTGTGCCTTCTGTCATTTATTTTCCTCCCC
This sequence comes from Bramus lutescens, assembly GCA_001685075.1. Classification (NCBI taxonomy): domain Eukaryota; kingdom Metazoa; phylum Chordata; class Mammalia; order Rodentia; family Cricetidae; genus Bramus; species Bramus lutescens. Next base: position 265,569 of record LOEQ01004687.1, on the reverse strand, counting down.
CAAGGTTGCCAATATCAGGCTCAAAACTCTTTTTTCCTTGTCTCCTCACTTCTCTGAACATCTACTATTCTTTGTTGAGGATTGTCTAAAAGATGGATTTCAAAGTCACTTCTTTGAGGGTTACTTAGCCTTTGGGTATTTTGTATACATACTTAACAATTTCACCCAGTGTATATCTAATTTTTATTATTCCTTTGTTTTTTTCTAAGAGTCTTCCAATTTTAAGCTGAGGGAGATGGTTATTTTTCTCTGAACTTGCAAAGATAATTTCTGTATATCCTTCACCTAGCTTTCCTTTTTATCGCCAGTTGCCCTTCCCTTGAATTATGCTTGGCGCAGTCATCAGAATTAGACCTTAATACTGATAATTATACCTTGCACTAAACTGCTGATTCTGCTCAGATTTCTCCACTATCCCTTTTGTTTGTTTTCAGTACAAAGAACTTTAATTTTACCAGATGTAGATGGAAACAGAAGATATTCCAGAAAGGTTAAACCTGAATAATGACAATATGTATCATCCAGATTCCCTTGAGAAGAGCCTCTATTCAAACTCCATTATTCTATTAGAAAATTAAAAGCTCTCCAGAGCTGTGTTTTGTTCCCGTAGGCAGTGGTTAGGGTGACTAGCTATGATAAACAGAGATGGAACTCGCTGCTCTGCTGTGTCTTCTCGCTGTACTACTTGTGACACTGTTTATATGGGGGCTCTCAGGATAATGTGCTTTTCAGGGTCTTTTGTTTCTAACATTTATCTGAATGTTCTGGCTTTGCGGGAACACTCCACAAGCCAGAGAAAAGCTTGCTGGTTTATGTTTGATATGTTTCCATATAAAGAAGCACTTCCATTCGCATTGCAGAGTCTGTGATAACCTGCTCTGTGGAAAATGATGACTGTAGCACTCACTGCGCCCTCCATCTGCAATGCGTTCAAAGGAGCCCACTAAAAGTACCAAATGCACATGAACAGCACAGAACAATAATCACCGGACATAAGCATAAGGCCTATTCTTCTCCTTAAAATAATTGTATCACTAACATTAATCTGAGTCCCTGGGACATATTTCAATGATAGAAAAGTTCAAACATGATTAACTGTACGGTAAGAATCAAGTGAACATGTTGACATAATGGAAAATACATCTCCAAGAGGAGGTTTGTTTGTATAAGACTTCACTTGCCCCATCTTTTCCCAAAGATAAATCATCTCCACAAAAAAGAAAAATTAATCAGGAAAAGCTCCTGATGGACAGATTCTTTTTTAAAAAAGGATTTTCCTTCTTTGTGTATAAGATCTACTCTTAATAAGTTTCAAGTATAGAATACAATATTTGTTGAATGTGAGTATTGATTTAGAATCCTAAATCTTATTCATCATTTGACTCTTATCTTCCCATGTACCCCCACCTCTCATTAATGGCAACTACCATTTTACTCTAGGCACCCATGAGCTTGGTTTTTAAGTTGCCATATATAGTAAAATCATACAGTACATGAATGGTTGAGTTTTATAAAAAGCTACTATTAACTTTCTTTAAAAAAGAAAAAGATAAGGATGTTGTAACATAACTCAATACAGAGACAGGGCTAGGACAAGATGCAGCACGCATCATACAGAGAGAGTGAGGCAAAGTTCACCGTCACTATTTCCTATTGTTGATGGGACTTAGAAGTCACACAGTGTTGCTAACATTATTCACAAAGGCACTGTGGTTGTTTAAAATTGGTGGGGATGATAATGACAGTAATTTGGGGGCAATTAAGTTTTTGCTTTCCACCTGACAGTTATGCAGATGAAATTAGATGAGTTGCATGGTCATGTGACACTTCAATTAAGAAACATTTCTGGGAGGACTTTGAATAATGTGGGTAGGTGATTAAAATGCTAAATTAAATGTGCTGTACCTTAGTTACTTTTCTATTGCTATGAAAAGACACCATGACCAAGAAAACTTGCAGGAGAGTTTATTGTGGGCTTACAGTTTCAGAAGATTTCAGTCTATGAGCATCATGGTGGTGAGCAAGGGAGCAGGCAGGCATGCATGACTCTAGAGAGGTGGCTGAGAACTTATATTATTATCTATATGTAAGAGGCAGAGAGAGAGAGAGAGACTCTCTCTCTCTCTCTCTCTCTCTCTCTCTCTGAAAATGGTATGTGCTTTTGAAACCTAAAAGTCTGACTCCAGGGACCCACTCTCTCCAACAAGGCCATACCTCCTAATCCTTCCCAAACATGGACTAATCCAAGTTCCCACTCCCTCCCCTCCTCCCATTCCCTCCATTTAACCTCACCACCCCACCTCCATCCACTTCACAAAGAGGATAAGGCACATTCCTTTGGGGAAAGTCCAAGGCCCTTCCTAACATAATAGGTATTCTATATCTATCTTTCTTCAGGGTGCATACTATTTTAATTCTCAAATTGTCACCTAAAACTACACATTTATGGGGTATTTTGGTGTTCTGATATTCATGAACATTCTACAATGGTGACATCAGGGTAAAGTATGTACTGCACAAGCATTGCTTGGACTGATTTTGGAGGCTCATTTATGGGCAGCACCTATCAGTACTTTATTCCTTGTGCTTACAGAAGGTATCCATTTTGCAGTTACATCACACTTTAAAAACTATTCCCTAGATGATGAACATTTGAATTAATTCCAGTTTTCTTTTTTAACCATGATGAGTCATGTTCCCATGAATATTTATGTATGTATATAGTTTCATGTATTTATGTATGCTTTTTACTTTTCTTAGGCAGATTATGAAGAGCAGATGTGGGGGTTTGAATAAGAATGGCCTCTATAGGCTCATATATTTGGATGCTTGGTCATTAGGGAGTAACACTGTTTGACAGGAATTAAAAGGTATGGCCTTGTTGGAGTAGGTGTGGTTTGCTGGAGGAAGTGTATTACTGGCAATGGGCTTTGGGGGTTCAAATTTTCAAGCCAGGCCTAGTGTTTCTCTCTTTCTGCTGCTTGTACACATAGATGTAAGGCTTGTAGCTCCTTAATCACCTTGTTTTTCTGTCTGTTGCCATGCTTCATGCCCTGATAATAATGAACTAAATGTTTGAATTGTTAGTAGCCTCAATTTAATGTTTTCCTTTATAAATTTCTGTGGTCATGGTGTCTCTGCATAGTAATAGAAACACTAAGCTAGAAGTTGGTACCAGGAGTGGGGTATTGCTGTGATAGGACTGACCATGGAACACTTTGGGATTTTTGACTGGAAAAGCAGCTGAACCCTTTAAGTGGGGTTTAATGGGTCATCTTACAGAAGCATAAAAGAGAATGGTGCTGAGGGTGATTTAAACTGTGGGATCCCAGCTCGAGAAGCGTCAGAAGGAAAAGAATATTAGTATGTGACCTAGAGATCATTGTGATATTTTGGCAAAAAAATGTGGCTTCCTCTTGATCTTGTCCAAGAAAAATCTGCCTGAGGCTAAATTGAAAAGATTTGGATTAATGGCATTGGCAGAGAAGATTTCTGGGCATCCTAGTATTGACTCTGCCATGTGATTATTAGTGGTGATCTTTTATAATTGACTCTGGGAATTGCACATTATGCACTGAGGGGGCCCACATGTGACTCAGTTTCCATCTGGAGTCATTTCTAACTTAAAGAAGTCATTTTAGTTCAAGCTTGACTGCTCTACTTTTTCCTATAACCTTGAGGGCTTTGAGAGACTTCTGATTTAGCCATGAGAAAAGAACACTTTATCTATTAGGCAGTATGTTGCTGATGACAAACCACAGGAACATCAAGATAGAAAGTGAGGCTGCTTCCAAGCAGCAAGCACATGTTGGAGAGGAGGCTGCTCACTCAAGGACAGGAATGGTCTTGTGTTTAAATGCTGACTGACTGTCTGTGCTGTGCTTTGTTCTGTTTTTGTATATAAGCAAGTTCTGAAATAAACTCTGAGTTGTTTGGCTGCTTCAGCATGACCAGACAAACCTCCTGATTCTATCCTGTCTTCTGTTCCTTCTGACTTTTCTTTGGCCTTCTAGGATCCCTTATCCAGGAACCCTAGCTGACCTTGTAGGAGTGGGCTCCTACAATGCACCCTAATCCTGCTCATACCCCAGTCCTTCTATATCCATCCCTAACTCTGGTAGAGTCTCTCTCAAAGAGAGCTAAAAATTAATTAAAAATAAGATAAAAATAAACAACAGTTTTTAAAAGGGAAAAGCCATTCACTTCTCTGCTACTCCATCACCTCTGCATCCATCTTAGAGGCATTTGGAACGTCTGTGTATCATGCAGTATACCCTTTCATCCAAACATCATTGATTGCAGATGTTCCTTGTGTAATGGGTTGTTGGTCATGTTCAAGGTTTTGGTACATCAACAAAACTGGACCCTTGTTGCCTTTCGTTTCCAATATCCTGCTATTGCCTTGAGTCATGGTCCAACAGGATCGATCCCTCCTGTTGGGTGTGCCTATTCCAAACCCTAGATATGTGCCTAGGTGGCAGCTGAGGTGGTCAGTCAGCCCTGTTAGGACCATTCCTCTCTGCTGAGAGGTACAGCCCGCTCTCCCAGGCACATAGTAAGGGGTGGGGTGAGCTTCCCCAAGGTTTGCGGCCCAGCTCTCCAGTTAGGGCAAAGCCAGTTTTCCATGCTGGTGTCCAGACCCTGGGCCTCTGCATTGCCTTCAGTGGTAACAGGAGCCTTGGGTAGCCATGCAGACTTTGACTTTAGTGGGGTCATGGGCCCAGACATGGCCATTGGCAGCAGTTTGGGCCCAGGCACTACCATGGCCACAAGTGGCAGCACAGGCCTCCAAGGTCGACATGACCCCAACAGTGACATGTCCCTTAATTCTATCATGGCAACGGGTGGTGAACCAGAGGCCAGAAGTTCTTATGGCCTTTAGTGGCAACATGGGCAATGGACAGCACCACAGAGCCAGGTTGCAGTGGAACCACGGACCAAGGACCCAATCATGGTCCCCAGTGGTATATTGGACCTGGATGTCTCTATGACCCCAGTTTGGAATAGCATTGCCCTGGCTGCAAGATGGTCCTTGTACAACAACAAGACCCCAGTGGTGGCTCAGATCTTGGGTGTTTGCTTGGCCTTTGACAGTTTCAGGAGGTGTGGATATCAACACAGACCATGGCTACAGAAGGGCCATGGATAGTGGTGACTTTTATGCAGATCAATAATGAAAAGGAACAAGCTGAACATGGGAAAGTTCAAAATGTACAGTTTGGGGGAAAAAGAAATACTAGGAAGTATAGTAGAGTTCAAACCAATGCTCAAGGAGAAAAGTCTGATCCTAAATGGAATAAAGGGAGTGGTGACCACAGGGAAAGACCCCACCTAGCTAAGTTTTCAACTTTTGAGAAAGAATTAAAGAAAAGCCAAGGAGAGCTGCTAACGTGGAATAGAACCAACTCAAGAGAGAGAAGATGTTGCAGTCAACAAATCTGAAAGGAGTTGGAGATCCAAGAATGCTGTGAAATCAATCAGTCATGGAAATGTGGAATTGGGAGTTTTAACATGTGTCAAAGGCTGTACCATGCTGGGCTGCCATATGTTGAGGATCAGCCACGACAAAAATACTTCTTACCAGAATATGGGCATGGGAATTGAAGAAATATAGGTAAAGAATATGAAGATGCATAAAAATAATAAGACAGAAAACATAGAAAGTATCAGGAGGGTATTCTAGTGATTACTGAAATCTTGAAATCTGCCCGCATTTAGTTTTCCACAGCTTTTATACACAACATAAACAGTGGGGAGGTGGGATGAGAAGGTAACAAAAGACTTTATTAACATGATACAAAGGATAACTCACACAACCGCTTTATCACTCTGAGACATCAAATTATGAGCATTGTGCTGTCTAGGTAAGCAAAGGTGCTCTAGGTCATGTATCCTGAAGACCGCCCTTTCCTAGGTGACCTCATAGTTACAAAAGAAGGAGCAGAAGTCCATTTGCATATCAGGATGGCATGGACTTATCTTAATTTCAAAAGAACCAAGCAATCGCATCCTGAGTTAGGAAATACAGCTAAGCTTGTCAATCTCCAAACTCTCTGACCGTCAGACAAGGTGAAAATGGGCCTGCATTTTTCAGCTTCTACAGCCCTGCTGGTTTTATCTTAGTTTTAGGTCCAGCATTTCCTCACTATGTTCTCTTTCCTTCTCTTTTGCGATGGTAATCTCTGTTCATGCCATTGTTGGAGTATACAATATGCTTTTTGATTTTGGTTTTATAGAAGATTATAATTAAATTTCTTGGAGTCTCAGAAGATATTTTGAGCTTTGGGTTTTTGAACAGTGTTGGGACTGTGATAGACTCTGGGGACTTTTGAAATTGGAACAAAAGCATTTTTTTTCATTGTGATATGGCAACGAGCCTACAGGGGCCAGAGAGTGGAATGTGGTGGTTTTACTAGGAATGCCCCACATAGGTTCATATATTGATGCTTGCTCATTAGCGAGTAGCACTACTTGACAAGGAATAGGAGGTGTGGCTTTGTTGGATTAGGAGGAGCCTTGATGGAGGATGTGTGTTACTGGGGGTGGGCTTTGGGATTTCCAATGCTCAAGTCAGGCCCAGTGTCTCTTTTCTTCCTGCTGTCTGTGAATTCAGATGTAGAAATCTCAGTTCCTCCAGCACTATGTCTGTCTGTATGCCACCATGCTCCCTGCCATGCTCTTAATGCACTAAACCTCTAAACATGTAAGCTAGCTTCAGTTTTGCTTTATAAGAGTTTCTGTGGTCACAATGGCTCTCCATAGCAAAAGAAAATTGACCAGGACAGTAGACATGCATGTTTGTCCATAATGAGAGTGACCATAATACAATTTCTCTAGCATTGTATGTCATTCTGGTCTTTCAACATCTTGAATACAACTTGTTTTAATTTTTAGATATAATTGCCAAATTAGACCTCATATTTAATACTAATTTTGGGGTTCCCTTTTTTTCTCACAGTCTGTTGGCCACCAGTCTACACTGACAAAGGAGCAGAAGCGGCTACAGAAAGCTTTGTATGAGGCCTGTGAGCACGGCAGAGATAGCTTTCCGGAAGACAGCTTCACTGAGTCAGCTCAAATTTATTCCAGAATGAGGAGAGACATATAGGCTGGGGACAGTAGCTGGGGTGGCACTTAATTTGCATTTAACAGCACACTCCTATGCTAGTTCAAGTCTTAGCTGTCATATGTGGAAACATTGTCCTGTTGTAATGTTCCCAGCATAATGGCTAATTACCATGTGGGCAGCAGAGGGAAAGCTTCTGTGGGGAAATGATACATAGGTCAGACTACAGATAAATCAGGCGTACAGGCATAGAGACAGTCTCCAGATAAGGTCAGGTAGAGAAAGGTTACCTTCTGGGGGATGGGAGGAATCCTCCACATTCCTGAGCACAGAGAGAGCTTCCAGGCCATGGTAGACTGCAACCACTGATCGGTAGGGCCTTCCAATATTAATTACCAAATTATCATCTACCAATGGTATCTCCATGTGGCTTTGATACGTACTTTGCTATTTAATATTGATCATGTCTGTATATGCCTTATAGGCATCTTAGTAGTATATTGACACATAGTCCTTGATCGAATATCTATTCAGATCATTTATCCCTCTTAGATTAGGTTATTTGCTTGCTCCTGGCCCTGCCACCTCCTGGAGGAAAACTCATCCTCCAATTTTAGAGCCATTATTCCCTTGCATTTAAAACTTTGCTCAGTCATATCTTTCAAGATAAAACATTTTTATGTTTTGCTTCCTTATAAGCTTTAGAAAAATGAATTTATGCTGCATGCACTCTTCACCATTAGAACCCCAAACGTTTTTTAAATTTAATCTGGCAAAAATCAATTGTTTTCCAAAGAAGAAGCAATTATTTCCTTTAAGGTGAATGCTAACTTCAAGAAATAAAAAGAATGATGAGATACAAAGCTGCTGGTTCTTCTTTGAAGGTCATAAGAGTGACAGAAAGATATACCTGATGTTTATTAACACTGACTGTTGAATTAATCTGGCAGTAGACTACAGAGACATGTGCATCTATATAGTCCTATTTGGACAGGATTTTGGTTTTTTATTTTGTTTCAGTTTGTGAGACTAATTTCTGTGTTTTTTATGTATTTTACTTTGAATCTGTTAATTACATCTCTTATTTATCTCAGTGGTTTTAAAATACTGTTTCCTACCCAACAAAATTTTGAAAACTGGTGATCTGGAATTGTGATTAAGATTAGACTGAATAGCCTCTGATTAAGGGTCTGAAGACTCTCTTGAGGATGTGTTAATGAGTTTGAGCAAAGGGAACTGGTGACATTTACTTTGATTCTTAGCTTTATGAGTAGAGATGTTAGAATTGGACTTGAAGATATACTCTTTGAACCCTTATTCTGACTTTTTGATGGACTAAGAACAAATCACCTTACTTTTAAATTTTCTGAGTAGGGTTAGGGATTCATTTATTGCAACATAACATAAAATATCTCTAATTCACTCAATAACTTGTATTATATAAAGAAACTTAGCAATTTCAAACTATAAAGTCACTCTTTGATTGGCATCTAAATATATGAAAAACTAGATGGTTCGTTTAGGCATCAGAGATTGTCATTTACAGATGAGATATAAGACTTCTTAGGTGAAAAAAGAGTGAACAGGCCTGAGAGGAGGAGTTGGTTTGGTTGGAGGTGGCCCTGGTAAGAGTGACAGAAGAGTCCTTCCAGAAGACCAGGTAAGGAAAGCTTCCATATCCTTGGGCAGGCAAGGTCGATGTGACTAGTTGTGCACGAGAAAAAGTTCATCCAATAGAAGAGAAATCATGCCTGGTACCAGGAACCTATCCAAATTCCTGGAGATATTGAGGTCATAGATTCTAGGTCTTCTACTACTGTTTTACTAAACAAGTATAATTGTGAAATGCATTCTGAATATCTGCCTTTGTAACTACAGATAAATATAGCTACCAATTCTCCTCAAAGGAATGTCTCTTTGTAACAAATGAAGACTGCTACAGAAAACTATAACTGATCAAAATATAGAGAACAACCAATTATGGAGTTCCCAGTTTCAGTGGAAAAACCTACAATGCAGCTTCTGCACCTAAGGCTCGGGCAACATCACAAAAGACCGGCCAGAATGAATGAAAGGTCCCCAGGACCAAGATATCTGCTGTGAGGTCTTTTCTCCTATAACTGAGAGGGAGCTTCACTCAAAATACATAAACACGTGGTTGTTTAAGCAAGACTTGAATGGGTAAAACACCAGTAGACATGATAACACGGAAGGGAGAAATATCACAGGGAGTCACACCTAGACAAAGGAAAATGGACAGTTAATGACTCCTATAGATAAGGCACCTAATTGATTACTCAAAACCAAGTCTTCATTATATTCAAGAAACACTAAAGAGACTAAGCAGGTTGAATTTATAAATTTATGCAGTTACATACATATAGGTAACAATAGTAAAGAAAAAGAGCCCATGAGTTTGAGGGGAAGTAGAGCACATTTGGAAGAAGGAAGCAGAAGTGTGTGTGGGGGGATTGATGTAATTATATTCTAATTTTGAAAAAAAAAGGAAGTCCAGGAAGATGAGTTGGAAGATAACTTCTCAGCGCTCAAATTTGATCACCATTAAGGCCTTATTTAGCACTGTGGATGTCATTAAAAACAATCAGTTTGCCATGAGATGGTATATGCCCTAAATTAGTTAGTGTATATAGAAGGAAACCTGGAAAAGAAAATGTTCTTCTCCTCCCTCTATGTCTAGAGAATAAAGATGGGGTGGGTGATTGGTGAATGAGGCTATAAAATAAGAGTTGAGAATCCTGCTTGCTTGGCCAGGTTCTATGGGTTTGTGTGAACTAACATAGGCAGGTTTTCCTCTTTTTGTGCTTAATGTAGCTTAACTCACGTGGAACACACCTATGGCCTTAGTGACCCCTGGATTTGGCATAAGGTTTAGACCTCTAGGCCAGGAGACATTCTCAGAATCAAAGTTTCTATATCATCTTACTGTCTTAGATGGCTCAGCATACATCAGATACCATCAAGGAGACAGGAAAAAGAAATAATTTCACTGATCTGTGAACTTTTTTTTAGCTGTTTAGAAATTTTTAGATATAATTACTGTAAATAAGATAAAGGCAAAAGAGGGTACTAATCAGATAAACTTTGGTTGCAGTGAAGTTTAAAGTCACTCAAATTCACAGGGTAGTAAAAAAGTATGATTTTAAAAAATTATATAATTAATTTTCCCAAGTATATTAATGTAGGATAAAATTAATACTTGCATATTAAATAATAATGAAACTACTATACTTAAATTCTTTGGGAGCACACTACTTTAGCTATATATGCACTCCCATTTATGTGTAGGACTCTTGTGGGTCATAACTCATTAGATTCTACCATCTTTAGGAATCAGTTCATTTCTTTCATTCAGATGTAGGTAATTGACACAAAGTGATAAAACTAGCATTTGAACTTGAGTCTCTTTTCTTATGATTGCCTTTTCTTTTTAATTATGTTTAGTGTGTGTGTGTGTGTGTGTGTGTGTATAGGTTATGTGTGAGTATAGATGCGCACAGAGGTCATAGATGTCAGATCCCTGGTGCTGGAGTAACAGACATGTTGAGGTGCATGACACAGAACTCAGGTCGTCTTCAAGAGCAGGACACACACTCTTTACTGCTCAGCTACCTTTCCAGACCCTGGGGTCTGTTTTTCTGATTGTCTATCTGCTGTTTTAACCCCTTATAGTCATTTTGAGTACCAGTAGCCTTTAGCGGTCTTTACTAATATATACAAAGCAATGGGTAGACTATAGCAGTTAACTGAGCTGGCACCACATGTGTCCATCTCAGTTCTAAAGATGAGCATTTTTTGGGATGTTTCTGGAGTTGAGGGGCACTGGAAAGGAGAGAAGCTCAAGCTTAGGTCAGGATGTGTCTGTGGAAAAGCAAAGATCCAGGACTTATTTTCTATGTCTAAGGAGTCATGGCATAGTTTTGAGAGGACAGCTGCAGCCTGAGCTGAGCACTCTACCAGCAACCTAGTGAGCATCCCAGGCTAGCAGGCAAAAGACTGAGTAGAGGGGAGCTGGCTTCTGGGTTCCCCAAAATGCCCAGGGGGAAGGTCACCTGGAACTTTGTAGCAGAAGGCAACTGACACTCAGTCTTCCAGTTTCAGGCTAGTTCAGGCTGATGCATTTCTAGGGCCCATATTAGGGCAGTTCCTTCTGTTGTGCAAAGAAAATCTTTCCCAAATTACAGAGAGGTGGAAAACATTTAGTGAGTGCTCAGATCCCAGAGAGAACCTTTGGAGAAGTGTCGTGAGATTTTCCTTCCCTCAGGACATAGAAACAAGGGTCTATCTCATAGGTTATTTTCCTTTCCTCGTTTTGATGTGTGATGGGCTGTCTCTTCAGAAAATCTGTTAGAACTCACTATGAACATTTGATTCAGGTTTTTGGTTGTCTAAGTATCTTCCAAGAGACAAAAAAAGTCCAAAGAGAGAAAACTAAAACCAACTTTTAAGTAGACACATACAAAGTAATTTTGTGTATATTAATACAGTATGTGTTATGGTTCTACATATTAACGTTTCACATTGAGTTAACTTAAGCATATTTATCATCTTTAACATCATGCCTCTATACTGAAAGCTTTCAAATTCTTTTCATCTGGTGCTGTGGGACAATGGTTTGTACCCTGTCAATTGTATTTTAATAAAACGCTGATTGGCCAGTAGCCAGGCAGGAAGTATTGGTGGGACAACCATGCAGGAAGTAGATGCAAGGTGATGAGAACAGTGTAACATGAAGGGGCCTGCTCATTGGGGTTTCCGTCCCACCTGGTACCCCATAGCCGGCAAGCCCCAAAGAAAATCACACAGAGATCTCCATATGATTATAAACTGATTGGCCCATTAGCTCAGTCTTCTTATTAGCTCTTGTAGTAGTGATGAGGAGAGCAGGCCTGCTTTTCATCCCACCCAGCTCCCGCACAGCTAGCTTATACCCCGAAATAACAACACACAAAT
>LOEQ01004687.1:242595-253504 GCA_001685075.1 Bramus lutescens | reverse complement strand
CCTATCAGGACAAGCAGTTTTCTTTATTAATTAACCAATGAAAGCAACAGATAGATAGAAGACCCTCCTACATCAGAACAGAAGAATTCTGGGGAGAGGAAAGAAGTCTGCAGTTGTGACCCAGCCGCAGAGGAAGCAAGATGTGACTGCCTCGCTAAAAAGGTACCGAGCCACATGGCTAACATAAACAAGAATTATGGGCCAATACAAGTTATAAGAATTTGTTAATAAGAAGCCTGCGATAATGGGACAATCAGTTTATAGCTAATGTAGACCTCTGTGTCATTTCTTTGGGACTTAATGACTGTGGGAACCGGTCAGGACAGGAACCTCAGTCAACAATCTGGCTATCTGAAATGTGCAGCACACTGCTTTTTCTATGGTCACTGGAGGAGCAATGCTGGAATAGAGCTCCTGCTCCTACTTAGCGACAACATATTGCCTGTCCACCCATAACCAACACTTCTGAGCTGGAGAGATGGCTCAGTATTTGCTCTTGTAGAGGACCTAGATTAAAAAGTCAGTATCCACATGGGAGCTCACAACTGTCAGGGTCAAAGAGAGCTCCAACTCTCCAAATTCCAAAAGACAGTCCAATGAGTGCAAGCTGGACTATGGAGGATTTCTGGTGGTCAGATAAAAGCCAGCATTCCTCAGAAACTTGTGAAACTAGTTTCCCTCTATCAAAAGATGTCATTTCCCTTAGCTTCTGGCAAGAGGGACATATGGATGCCTGTAGTGTCTATCTGCATATCAAAGCACATGTTGTCCTCCAGGCTCCCTCAGCATCACAAGTACTTGCTACACATTTCAAAGTCCATGCTAGCATGCTAGCCCTTCTCACCTCTGCCCCTGCCCTACACTCCCTCCAGCTCACAGGCTTCCCTCCCCACACCTACTCATTCTCCTTATATCCCTGCTATTCCTGCTATTCTTGCTAGGTTCTCCCTGCCTCCCTCTCTGGCTTCCTCCTGCTTCCCTCACTGTGATTTCTCTATCCCCTGCTATCTTCTACCCTCTCACAGATAGCACTGGCCATGTCCAGGCAACTGGCCATGTTTACTTTGTCTCTCTGTTCTGGACTCTTCCACATGCCTCTAGCTGTTTTCTCTCCCATTTCTACAATAAAAAACATTTCCCTAATCATAATATTGATCAGTCATGACATCAGTTTACACAATGCCCATCTGTAACTCCATTTACAGGGGATCTGACACTATCTTTTGGCCTCCTCCAGCACTGCATGCATGCGGTACACCAACATACATGCAGGCAAAATACTCATACACACAGAGAGACCAATCTTTTAAAAAATTAGCATTTCCCTACTCTGATTACTCAGCCTCTGGTAACCACAACTGTCCACTTGATATCTTCTTCTTCTTCTTCCTCTTCCTCCTTCTTCTTTTTCTTCTAATATTTTAAGACAAGATTTCTCTGTGTAGAGCCTGGGCTGTCCTGGAACTTCCTTTGTAGACCAGGCTGGCCTTGAACTCAGAGATCTGCCTGCCTCTGCTTCCCAAATTCTGGGATTAAAGACATTTGATACCATGCCTGGCTCCTCTTGACTTCTATGAATTCAACTTTATTTAAGAAAAAGGACTTAAATGCATTTTAAGAAGCTGATGTTGCCTTATTGTTGTATTTTTTCAGAAAAAAAATGAATGTGAGGTAATGGGAACAAATCAAACATGGTATGCCAATAAAAAATGCACACCATAACTACCGGGATGAGTATAGCTAAGGGTTACTTTTTCTTTGAATAATCATTTTGGGGATTGGCATTCTTAAGTCTTTGTTGAACACTATCCCAAATATTTGCTGTTTTAACCTGTACTAAAGTTTCTGCCAGCTTTTTTTACTCCATTTTCTTCCTCAAATGGATATTGCTAAATGGGTTGTATTTCTATTGATTTACTCTTTTTTTTCTTGTTGATCTATTCTGTGATGTGTACCTTCTAAGATCCTTTTAATTTCTGAGTGTATTTTAAATTCAAAGATTTCTTTTATAATTTTAGATTGCTTGCATTTCTATTAGAATTCTCTCAGAGAGAAATGATACTTCTCTGGGTTTGGTTTTTTTTTTTTCAGATTCATTTAGTTTCTCCTAAAGAGCTGTTTCTCTTGTGTTTTTTTAATTCATTTTTTTATATAGTAACTTTTGGTAATATTTTTTCTTCCACCAAATGCTCCCAGACACCCTCCAATCAAATTAATGTTATTTGTCTTTCTTCAAAACGCAAAAGCAAAAGTCCAAAACAAGCCAAAGAAAACAAATTACACAAAACAAATAAAAAAGGACAAAAACCTAGAGTCTGTTTTGTGTTAGTTACTTCCAAACATCAGGCTCTCCCTGGAGTATGGTTGGTATCCCACACAGACCCTGTGTCCCTCTTTTGAAGAAAGCTGATTTTTTTCCCCTTTGTTACCAGGTATCAGTTACAAAAGGCTTTTTGGTTAGGGGTGGGACTTTGTGTCTATTCCCCTTTTCCAAGCTGGGATTTTCTATGGTTTGAACTAGTGCATGTCATTCATGTGCCATTACAGTCTCTGAGTTCATAGGTGTATCAGTTGTGTTTTGTTTGGAAAGCTGTTTCCTTGGAGTTTCCCATTACCTCTAGCTCATACAGTCATTTTGCCCTTTCACATAGAACCCCGAGCCTTGAGAGAAGGAGCGTGACAAAGAAATTCTATTTAGGACTGAGTGCTTCTAAGTCAATTGTTCTTAGCGCAATTGTCCTGTTGTAAATCTCTGTTAGTTACCATGTATTGGAATCATACTCTAGTTTGTGGGTCTAGCATATGTCATTAAAAGTAATTTTATCACTGTGTACATTTAGTAAAATAATAGTAGTACATTTTCCCCTAGGCCCATGTCTAGTCTCAGGTTCTTTGCCTCATTAACAGTTGGTAGTATGGGTTCCAGGTCTTATATCCAATAATAAAAAAAAGCAGTTGGTTACTCCTGTATGTTTGTGCCTTCTCAAAATCCCAGAAGACTGTAAGTTTAGGAAAGTACCGAATACTTTTAAGCACTGTTTCAGGAATATAACTTCTACTTTGTGAAAACATATCTCCTTTGAAAGCAAGTGCACATATTTTTGAAAATGCAAGGATTCAATCATTCATAAATTCCTAATTGGTTTAATATCCTGATCATGCATTTGTCTCTGGTGTTACTAGGATCAGTTTTTGCAGACAAGAATTTTATCTTAAAGGGAAAAAGAAGTCAGGATTGGCTTCTTTTCTATCAAAAAGACTGGTGATCTGATTAAAAATGTATACCTTTCAATCATTTTACTAGTTGCTTTAAAATATGCTCAAGGCTTATTCATATATTTTATGAGTTTTAAAGCTCATAAAAATTTAATTTAATAATTAATTATTAAGATAGCAGTGAGGGTAGAAAGAAATCTCATTTGCTATAATATCATTTGCAAAAAGAGAAGAAAAATCCTAATTTGTTCAATTGCATTTCAACTGACACACAAATAAATCTCATACTCATCTTGACAAGAATTAATTCCAGAACTGTAAAAATAAAGAAAAATATTTACTGAAACTAAAGTTACTTTTTCCTTTTCTTGATAAAGGAAAAAAAATTGGGTTTTTGGAGGTTTTGTATGCTAACTAAAAATTCTTATCCATGCTTGCTTTCTTTCTGCCCTTATAGGTAGTAGCTAGTGGAAACTAGCTTCATTTTCTACTAGAAATATTTCTCTTGACTTTACTAAAGACAAGTAATTCTCTGGCAGCCCAAGTTAGTAGAACTTTATAACGGCTATTAGGAGAAAACATTGGGTTGTAAGAAGATAACCACTATTTAAATAGCATCTGGCTTTCTGATTACCAGTGATTTTGGTTCACTGAAATGATTCAGCATTTCAGTGTATAGAAAGGTGGCCACACTGGACTAGTTGAGTTGATAACAAAGATATCAGGGAAGTCTAGGTATCATCACAAACTCTCCATTGTTCTTAATTTCTCTGTGTTTTGACTGTTTCATCTATTAAATGAGCATGTTAATAATCATAATGATAAAGTCATTGGGCTCTTACAGTGAGCAGTAGGATAAGAAATTTGAAATAATGACTAACATAGATTAAACAGTGACTTCTCATTGCTAATTTAGCAGCCTAGAAAAAAGCCAAAGTATACCCATTTATGTATAAGTTTCCTGTAAGCAAGAAATAAATACAACAAATTATCCAATTTGGTAAATAAGGAGTATAATAAGGCATATATTTTCATTAGCTATGCATTATGAAGTATACATGTCTATACATTATAGCAACTTAGTTTTTGTTCAACACCAGTATTCTTCTCCTTTACTGAAAGTCACTATCATATAATAAATACTAGTAAATATTTCATTAACATTGATGCTTCAGAATGGGAGGACCTGTGTTTCTTGGTGTGGGTAGCATAGAGATAGATAGAACCTTGAATACAAAATTGAATTTTAGCTATTCTGAATCTCCACTTGAATAAAATGGTATTATATTAATTTTCAATTCCCACATAATGAATGACCACAAACTGAGCAACTTAATCCAACTCAAGATAATTTTTCTAATTTCACTTCTATTGCTGAGGTAAAAAAAATGTTTTGAAAAAAAGCAATTTAGGAGAGCATGAGAATCTTAATCTCAGGGTCATGCGTTTGAGCCCCATGTTGGGGGCCATCTGTCATTACTCAATGCTGAGGCAACATCTGTCAGTGTCTAACCTTGAAAGGTTCATACGTTTCAGGGTAGGGGTGTGAGTTAGAAATGTTAGGAAAAAATGTTAGGAAAATAAAACAGAGATATAAAAGAAATAAACAGAGACACAAGATAGAATTGGGAGGGCAACCCAGTGACTACTGAATCCATCTGTATTTATTTCTTGTGATTTTTAAATATCCTGATCCAAAAGAGGGAGGAGAAGGCAAAAGACTTCTTTACTTCTTTACCTTGATTCAAGACACAAACAAAATACTTACAATCTTAATACCCCAAACACCAATTAACCACACCCTAGATCAAGATATCTTGTTAGTTGCCATAATTTAAGCAATACTCCTTCCAATAACCTTGAAGGAACCAGAGTAGGCCTGAACTCTTTGACCTTTAGTCAAGGTGGAAAAGATCTACTTCTGTAGGCCATCTTAAACCCAAAACATGAAATAACCATGCCCCATGTCAAGACATACTGTTAGCAGCCACACCTTAAGTCAAGTCTCCTGTCAATAACCTTAAAGGAGCAAGAATAGGCCTCAGTTCTAGTCAAGGTGGAATGGATCCACTTCTGTGGGCTCTGGCACTTAGGCAAAAAAGGGGTTTACTTTAGCTGTCTACTCCAGTTTATGGTCCACCATTGTGGGGAAGTCAAGGCAGCGATTTTAAACAGCTAGTCATATCACATTCACAGTCACACACACTCACCTTTCTGCTTGTGCTTAGTTTGACTTCTTCACTATACAGCTCAAGACTCTTTACTAGGGAATGGTGCCACGCCACCTACATTAATCTGGGTTATCTCACATCAATTAGCTCACAACAATCACTCCCCAAGTCATATCCATGGGACAACTCAGTGTAGACAGTCCCATACTGAGACTCTCTTCCCAGGTAACTAACTATACATTGTGACAATTAAAGCTTACCATCATACTTACAGGCTCACAATTGCTGTAGGTCAGTGTGGCTCACTTCTTTGCTCAGGTTTTGCTTGGCAAACATCCAGAGTGGTGATGATGACAAAAGCATCTCTAAATGCATGCGTTCTCCCTTAAGCTGATTGGTTGTTGGCAAGATTGATTTCTGTACAACTCTGGGAAGGATTGGGTGCCGTTTTCTTCCTTCCTTATCAGTTAGAGTCTGATTTCAGTACTAGAGTCAGGCAGCACTTCTGCAGATGTGGGCTCTGGGGTATGTGGCTTTCCTAGAGGACAGTTAACTGGAAACTGTTTCTCTGACATTTCCTTTGAGAATCAATTGGATAAAACTTTTTAACAGTTCATGATGATTGTGTCAGTCTTAGATAACTGTATTTTAAGGCCAATTGACTTTGGACTCAAATTACATCCAACAGTGATTCAATAACAAGGAGAAAGCACACAAAGTGGGGAGGAGAAATCTTAGGAGCTATCTTGAGATTTGCAGAACACAGTGACCAGGAATAATGCAGAGTTTTTCATTTCCTGCTTCCATTTCCTGTACAGGGTCTGATGTTATTGACCTCTAAAATATGTAGTAACTCAGGGACCTCTAGCTGAGCAGGAAATACAAATTCCTTTGGGGCTAGCAGTTCACATGGCTCAAACACAGCAAGTACATACTTAGTGATGGTATCTACCATATTTTGGGGGGGGGTTGTCTTGTTAGATCATTAAACATTACAAATGCAGCCTCATTTCCAAGGTAAACTATTCAGTGTCATGTAACAATCATGCGAATAAAAATGGAATGTGTAATTGCCAGATGAAATAACTTTCTAATTTATTCTAGTATAATAAAAACTCAGGAGCCAGAAACTGAACTAAAAACCTGAAGAATCCAAGGAAAGTGGAATGATTGACCGATCATCTCTCCATGTTTCTAGAACATGCATGCTAGAACCGCTACTCCCCTGCCCCTGCCCCCACCCTGAACTCCTCCCAGGTTCCTCTGTTCCCTCTCTAGCCTCCCTGTAAAGTTCTCCATGAATTTTATGGCTAATCTCTGTCAGCCAATTGTGATTCCATACTAGATTCAAGGTTGCTTTATTGGCACACTGGAATGTCTGTATGGACAATTCCTCCACAACAGTCATGCTTTTTTATGATCTGAAGGCTTTCCTGTTGCCTGATACTGTGCTCTTAATATAACTTATATCCCCAAAGGGCCCATTGTGAATGAAAAGTTTATGTCCAGGGTGAAACCTTTGGGAAGTAGAATCTATTTTTAGACCTTTATGTCAATGATTGTGAGGTAGCTGGTACATGGCTTCTTTGGTAGTTCTCATGACAGGGTTGCTATAAAGGATTAAAGCCTCACCCATTCTTTATCCCTGTCTTCCTATTTCGACACATAATCACATGCTTGCTCTTACACACATGTTCATTATGCTATTGACCACAATGTGGTGCAGCTGAGAATGGAGCTCAAACCAGTGCTGTGCCCTTGAGTCTCCAGACAAGTGGGCTAGATAAATCTCTTCATAAGTAGCTAGGGTCTTATTTGAATAGAACAATGTAGAGATGATGAATATATACCACTGTGTAGGTCAAGTGATTTTGAATCTTGTCTCATACTCTCAAAAGTTTTATTTCTGACAGTCTGGGTAAAGATAAATGAATAAGGAGAAGAGAGGATCTGAAAGGTTCATTCTCCTTTGGGTGCTGCAGTCTCAGAAGTGGCAGGTGCTCCCATATATCCGACCATAGCTTCTGTAGATTCTTTGGAGAATGTTTCCTCTTCAGCATCATGCAGAGACTCAAATACCACCAGGCAGCTTCAGTTTGTAGATGTCTTAATAAGGTGAAGTACTTTCTTTTGACCCTTTGACGTAGACTCCTAGGTTAAACTCTAGCAGCATGGAAGTTCTCATCTGTCAGGATAAAACTGTGTGGACTCAAGATTTTATGTTCAGTTGGTCTTCTTTCAAAGTGACCTGTAGGTGTTCTTCCTATGTTTTAGAAAATCATGTCAATCTTGTCACTTTTCTAGCAATTTGTATGTAGAATGGTTTTTTTTGTATTTTTTTAAATCACATTTAAGGCTTAGGTTCTCACATAGCTAAAGTTTCTGAGTTTGTTTCCACTTTCTCTCCTTTTTTTGAACAGGCAACATTTTATATTAATATTTCACTTTAATCTTATAAATCATACATGATGTGACAATATTAATCAAAATCTTTTCCTATTTTTCAAAGATCTGACAACTGTAAGTGGTTGAAGTCTTGCCTGTCCTCATGCTTCAAAAGACAAAAGAAAATAATTTAAAAGTCAATTTGATGTCTCATAGTCATGTTTAAAACTATTCTGAGCAGTTATCTAGGTTTATAGAAAGTATAGTAGGGAGAAGAAAATGGCAAAACTCCAGGCTTTTAGCAATAAAGTGATAAAGCTTAGGGTAGTTGGGAATGGAATTGTTTTGTCTATCCAATTAAATCCTACAGTTTTTGAGATTATTGTTACCCTCAATTTATATGTGAATGCTTCCATACTCAGAAAATTAAATTACTCAGTCAAGAATTCCAGTTCATAAATTTGAAGCTGAGATTTGAACCAAGGATCTGTTGACATCAAGAGTATCTACCCTACATCCCTTTGATCATCTAAATTGTTTGAAGAATCTGCCAATGGAAAAACGACATGTTACTGAGACCTGGTGTCCATTTTTACACAGCATCATCCGAGGTTCAGGTATATATGGAAGTGCTCAGATGAATGCTTGGTATGTATTCATTATCTTAGTTTTCTTCATAGGCCAAAGAATACAGATATCAAGTAAATCCTTTCCAGCCCTTCATGAAATCTATCTTCCTTGTAAACACAGTTTAACTGAGGCATGCGAAGTGGGAACAAACCAGGTTTAGAGATTCCAGAGATAGCAATCCTCCTTCCAGAGAAGCACTTCAAGCATGTTTAGTATTCA
Organism: Bramus lutescens; assembly: GCA_001685075.1. Lineage (NCBI taxonomy): Eukaryota > Metazoa > Chordata > Mammalia > Rodentia > Cricetidae > Bramus > Bramus lutescens. The sequence continues at coordinate 244,883 of LOEQ01004687.1, read as the reverse complement.
TCCAGATAATATGAATTTAATCATGTTAGTTCTCTACATTTTATTCAGCAAAGCTGGTTCAGAACATTGTCAGTGTAGTTACTACATCTCCAAATTTTGAAACTCTAAAAATTAGCTCACTAATACTTTATAATGGTGTGGGCAAAATTGAACTAATGTTGGCATTTACAACATTAGTTATAGATTAGTAAAGGATCTGTTGACATCAAGAGTATCTACCCTGCATCCCTTTGATCATCTAAATTGTTTGAAGAATCTGCCAATGGAAAAAGGACATTACTGAGACATGTTATAGATTAGTAAAGGATCTGTTGACATCGAGAGTGTCTACCTTGCATCCCTTTGATCATCTAAATTGTTTGAAGAATCTGCCATTAAAGTTCATTAAAAATGTGTCAGCGGTGCTGAAGAGATGGTTCAGTAGTTAAGAGCACTTGCTGCTCTTCTAGAGGATCTGTATTTGATTCCCAGAATCTGCATGTCACAGGCAGCTCACAACCGCCTGTAACTCCAGTTTTAGTCAGTCTACTGACCTCTTCTGGCCTCTGTGGTCACTGCAGACATGGCACAAACAGGCAAAACACTCTTACATAGAAAATGAAAAAACACAAAACAAAATAAAAATAAATATGTCTGCTGTGGTCCAAAATTTGCATGTAAATCATAACTCCTGATGTGGTGGTAGGAGGTGTTATCTTTGGCAGGTGATTAGGGCATGAGAACAGATGGGATTATTGTCACATTTATAAAAGAAGCCTGGTACTCCTTGCTACATCTATTATGCGAGGATACGGTGAAGTAACATTATGTTTAAGCTAAAGAAGCCACCCACTAGACAGCAAATCAACTTTTTCTGATGGACTTTTCAGCCTCTGGAGCTGTGAATAATACATTGATGGGCCATCAAGTTGACGACATGTATTATGTAGCTGAAATATATCCAGATGGCCTGGTACTCAGAAAGTCATCCTGCATGGCTTAGAAAGGGATGGTCTTTCTTCACAAACAATAGTTGTTTTCATTTTTAGCTTTTTGTTGATTCTTGGTGAATTTCACAAAGAAATCATGCACCCCAAACTCATCTTCTTGTCCCACCATCTCCACCCCCTGAAAATAAAAATTAAAATAAAATAAAGGTTAAAATATCTCACCATAGAAGCTGCAGTGTATCACACAGTATATTCTTTTGCACTAACAACTTTACTTGCACAAGAAGTTTTATTTAATATCACTCCAGTTAAGCCAAATGATGCAAAAGACCTACTCTGCACATTTCTCAAACCTAAAAATGGTGGTTGCTGAGAATAGTTGGCAGAAGAATCACATAAGACAGCAATCTAGTGTAATCACCCTGTGACCACTGCAGGACAGTGTCTCTTAGAATGGAAATGTTTGAGGTTTAACAGAGCCAGGATAGAATATCTGTTGTTGTTGTTGTTTATTTTTTGAGACATGGTTTCTTGGAGTTTTGGTGCCTGTCCTGGAACTAGCTCTTGTAGACTAGAGTGGCCTGGAACTCACATATATCCGCCTGCCTCTGCCTCCCTTCCCGCCCCCGAGTCCTGGGATTAAAGGCGTTTGCCGCCATCGCCTGGCCAGGATAGAATATCTTAGTATAGAAGAGTAATACCTACCCCAGGCACCATTTGACATTGTGACAGCATATGTTTAGATGTACTTAGATGTACATGTTAATTTAGAAAGACTGAATAGGGCTACAGGAAAATTTAAAGCTATCGCTGTTTAAACAAATATTTGTTTTAAGGAGTGTTTTTTAATCTTCCTAATGCTATGACCATTTAATATAGTTCTTCATGTTGTGGTGACCTACAATCATAAAATTATTTTGTTGCTACTTCATAGCTGTAATATTTCCATTATGAATCATACAACCCCCAAGAGGTCATGACCCATAGGTTGAGAACGGTTGGTTTACAGTTTATGGAAAATTAATCAAATTTTTGGAAAGTTTAAGTTTATAAACCTTATACTTCTCCTTGAAAGTTCTTTGATAAAATGAAGACAGATTTAAAGAAACAAAAGGGTCAAAGTATAATGTTCATTTAATTAATCATCAAGACCAAATCAAGGACAAGGCTGGACTTCCTTTTGCCTTCTGGGAATCACCATGACAGGGTCTGATAACTTACTCAGGAACAGAGGTTGGAAGAGCACAGCAATAATCTTGGAGGAAAGACAACAGTGTAGTGATAAGGCGAGCAGGCCTGCTTTTTGTCCCACCCAGCTCCCGTACGGCTAGCTTATACCCCGAAATAACAACACACAAA
>LOEQ01004687.1:173802-219551 GCA_001685075.1 Bramus lutescens | reverse complement strand
ACGTGTGCTCAACTATGTTCATAGCAGCATTGTTTGTCATAGCCAGAACCTGGAAACAATCTAACTGCCCCTCAACTGAAGAATGGAAAAGGAAAATGTGGTAATTTACACAATGGAGTACTATACCCAGCAGAAAAAAATAATGACATCTTGAAATTTACAATGTCACTCCTAACTGGTGACCTTAGGGTAAGCAAGGACTGCTAACTCCCTACACCTCCAGGGTTCCTTCTGAAAACAATGGGTTCCCTGAGGACACCAAGCCCCCTATTTTCATAACAGACACCCACACTCTAAAATGAAGGCAGCAAAGTACCACAGCCCTTCACGAGGTTTTCCAAACCTGCAGTATTGGGTGATGGGAAAACTCGAGGCAGGAGGAGCAGAGAAAGCCTGTGTTGGTAACCAACGGGATGGCACTGTATACTAGCAAAAGCAACCTTGCTTTCCCGCTGATAAAACCCTGCTAGGCATCAGGAATCCAAACTTGGAGACTTAACCCACTTAGAGAAACAAGACAATCTCAATCACAGGCTAAATGTGAGCACAACAGTATGTGATTAGTGACTTTTGGGAACACAAAAATGTGAGCCTATTCCAGCTTCTCTGAAGGTCAGAGAGTTTGAACTTATTTTTGCTCTTTCAAAGTTGTTGACAACAGATGTGGCTACAAAACAAGATATCCTGACCTAGGGTGTGGTTCTTGATGTTTTTCACATCAAGATGGCCCATGGAAGTAGATTCACTCAACCTTGACCACAGATCAGAGAATTCAAGCTCCTTCTTTTGAAATAGAAGGTTTGATTTAGAGAGTGGCTGCCTGCAGGATATTTGGTCTAGGGTGGGTTCACTGCCCCAAACATCAAATTTACTCAGGAATTAGTGGCTTGATGCTTCAAGTATTGGAGCAAGCAACTGTAACGGTTGCCCTTTGTAGCATGTTAAAATAGTTTCTTTTTTGTTTTGAGGTATAAAAGTGTATGAAAAATCAACACTGGCGATCTCAGAACTCAGTATGCAAGAGGCACTGAGTTGCCTTCCTGATACTTTCCTATGTCTCTGTGTTTTTTTCTTATCTCTGTTCCTCCTACCTAACATTTCTAATCCTCATGCCCATATCCTGAAACATGCAAACCAGCTGTGGTTACGATCAAGGCAGAAGTCACCCCCAAAATGCTGACTTGTGACAGTGACTTAGTGCTGTGGCAATGAAGCATACCATGTAGGTGTTCAAATCTATAGAACACTATATCTAATTCAGTTGGGAACTCCTGTCACTATCATTCTGAAAGTTCAGAAAAAAAATTGCCCATGAAAATCTAGAGAAAAGGGGAGTAAATGTAAACAGAACCGGATTTGATTAAAATGAAAATCTTTAAGTCAAACTCAAAGGTAAGACTGAGTACTCATGAGTGCCTCTCTGTGCCACAGATTCAAGACAGAAAGAAAGCACTATCCTCATGCTTGTGAGGGGCTTCTTGCTAGTTTATATGAGAAAAATGTTCTGAAACAAGTACATTAAAAATGATAGTTTAATGCTGAGTAAAAACAGTAATCTGTAAACGCAGAAGCGGGGACTTGGGTTAGGCTGGAAGGATCCGCAGGCATGTTAGAAGGAACACTAAAGGAGAGGTCAAATCTACCCCACTCAGGGATGGGGTGGGCTGGGAAGTAGGAGTCTTCAGCAATACTGTAGATGCAATGTGTCAGTCTATGAAAAGTCTGGGAGTACTTTCTGTCTCCTGTAGGTTGACAGCGGATTAGGAGATGGAAACACACTGTTGTGCATGTGGCCTGCTACAGGTGTCCTTATGTTCTGAAGACTGCATAGTTCTCATTTAGACTCCACAATAATCCTGAGAGGTAGTACACATTAACTCATACTTTAGAATTGATGAATCAAGCTCAAAATATTTAATCAATTCCCCCAAAGTCTGATAAGCAATGAGCAGTATGGCTGAACTTCATCTGAATCCTTTACTAGCTCACTGACGTCATTCCAGGACAGGAATGGCAGGATCAGAGAATACTGCAGGGGACATGGGGGTAGGTCTATGTCTAAATCAACAGTCAAGATGATCAGTAGGAAGAGAAGATATAGAGGGATTATACCGGAATAATTTCCCCCATGAAGACGTATTACCTGAGCTAATCAACTTGTGGAGGAAAGGCTTGCCTTAGTTTCATGGGCTTCAGTTCCAGGTCCCTTGGATCCACTGATTCTAGCCAGGTTTATGGTATACAGAGAGACAGAGGGTCGTGCTGAGAACATGGAGTAAAGCAAAGCTCCTCATCTCATGGTAGACAGGACACAGATAGGGACAGAGAAGCGAGGGAGGGTCCAAGGACAGGTGATAGCCTTTTAAGTACAGTGATCTCCATTCTCCATGTACCTATGAACTTGTCAATGGATTAATACATCAAGGAAATTAAAAGCCTCATGATTAATTATCAGTTAATAGTACTGCTAGCTTGGGACCATTTTTCAAAACATGACTCTTTGGAAAGAGATACTCCATATCCAGACTGTAGTAATATTTTTCAAAAGAAAATTGTGAAAACCTAGTTGAATGTGGTAGAATGTGCCTGTGGATCCCAGAAATTAGAGAAGACTGTGATAGGTATGACCTTGCCTCAAAAAGCCCATCTGCAACCGGAAAACCAAACCTAATCCAAGCAAAAAAAACAAAACAAANAAAAAAAAACCAAACACAGCAAATTAATCAATAGCAGCAGCAACCCCACACAAACAAACAAAACTTATCAAACAAAGGTAAGATGAGGGTTCTACTCTGGACTGTATAATTGTTGTTCAAAACTCAGATTTTGAAAGCTAATATCAATGATGGATGGATGATTAGAATCTATGGATGCAGCTTTTATGAATAGGATTATTGATCCTGTAAAAAGGACTGAATCGCTCAGCCCTTTTGCCTTGCTAGGATACAAGAAGACAGGAACCTTCTGGTGCTGCCTCATCAGACTTCCAGTTTGCTTCCAGAACCATGAGGAAATCCCTGTTGTTTAAGCGGGCCAAGTCTATGGTTCTTGTTACACAGCCCTAATGTGTTCAGACAGACATCAATATGCTAAGGAGGATTGTGACAAAAACTAGGGATCCAACCTGTACCGTGATGAATGTTTGCAACGTGTAGAATTCATAAATGAGTAAAGGGATGGGAAGAAAGAGGCCAGGCAGGGGTGGCATCAGTGACCCAGAACGGCAACTGTCAATGCTGCTACAGAAACGTCATACAACCAAAAAATTCTTAAGCTTTTCTTATTTGTGGTTACTCTTGCTCCCAGAATGCTCTGCTTGTTCCCATAGCTATACAAAAAAAGTATACGACACAAACATTTACTGATAGATTTAAAATAAATTTATTTCAAGACAGTTCTTTAGTATGCATATAAATGTATTGTTTGTTAAAGATTAAAGTACATTTGTATACTAATGCTATGCAAATCCTTGTTTATTTTTATATAAATAATTAAATCTTGGCTGAATACTTGTTACTTCAGGACACTGAGTGTTGCTTTTAAGAATGATATGTACTTTGTACCACTGTCAATGCTAGAAAGTTGCTTCACGTAACTATGTGGTACAAAATGGCAGAAGTCTGCTGAGGATCAATTCAGAAAATGCTGCAAATTTTGTTTTAATAACAAGTCAAATTCAATGAATAATTTTTTTTACAAAACTTAATTCAGCAACTCAAATAACAATGTAAACTATTTTTAAAGATTTATTTCTTTTTATTTTGTGTGTTTTCCTGAATGTATGCACATATGTGCACCAAGTATTCCTGGCGCCTAAAAAGGTCAAAAGAGGGCGCTGGATCCCCTCGAACTGGAGTAACAGATGGTTGTGAGCCACCATGTGAGTCCTGGGAACGAAACCCAGGTCCTCTACAAAAGAAGAAAATGCTCTTAACTGCTGAGCCATTTCTGCAGGCCCACTAAAAAGCAATTTTCAGAGCCAAACATTCTAACATGACAGGATCCAAATATATACTTTGACCTAAGCTGAGGACTTACAATAAGAAAATATTAAAAGTCTTGAAATACAAACATTATGTTTCTGTAGAAGCAGAAGATGTTATATGTATAGTAGTGACACTTCAGGTCATAACACACAGTGTCAAGAATGCCAGTTGAGGTATTTCAGGCAGCATTCACTGGTGTGTGGTAGGATAGCAATGGGCACATGCTGTGAGCTCAGAAATAAAGCTTCAGTGAGTTTGGACTACACCATAGAGAATACTTCCAGAAGCTTCTCAGATGCACTACTTGTTTGATTTTAAATTGATCTTATTATTGCTATTTTTCCCAATTTCCAGAAGTGTATGTTCTATACGCGGGGGTGACCCAGTTTAAGAAGTGGGGAAGAGTCACATTCCCAGTACACGTATCTCTGACAGTCCCATAAGAAGCCTTCTTCTGAAGTCTCATAGTCAGTCACACCATGGTATTAGTCAAGGTAACCTCAGCGTTTGTGAAGTTAGGATTTGTAAGAAGAAAATTTTCTCTTTACACTCCCAATTGCTTCAAAGTGCAACACAAACCTGCATTTGCTCTAAATGTTTTTTACTTTCTTGATAGCAAGTTTCTAATTGTTCTAAGTGGTTTAATTGGATTCCCAATTCAATGAAATATTAAGGTTTCACAAACTTCATCTATTATTCACGTATATCAATGAACTGTAAGCCTTTTGACCCAACCTGACTTAAATATATTACAACCAAATACACATATTTATATCTAAGTGTTTTACTGTTTCTCCCAAATCAAATATTGATACAAGCAATACTTATCTTCTGGTTTTTATTAAATTTTATTTAAAAGACCCTGAAGACTCCAACAGAAAACTCTCAGAACTGATAGTTTTAGTAAAATGGCAGTATATGAAATTAGCATACAAAATCAGTAGCCTTCCGGTCCACACCAATAACAAAGATACTGAAAAAGAAAGAGGGAACTGATCCCATTTGCAATAGCCTCAGAAAATAAAACATAGCATCTTGGAAAAATAAACCTAACCAAAAATGTGAAAGACCTTTATGATGAAAACAAGGAAGAAACAACTGAGGAAAGCACTAGAAGGTGGGAAGACCTCCCATGCTCATGTCCATCTCTACAATACAGTCTGTAGTTACAATGAATTCCTAATCAAAGTTCCAAAGCCATTCTCCAGAGAATTTTTTTAATGTTAAAATTCATATGACAGTGCAAAAGATCCTGGATCATCAAATAATTCTGAGCAAAAAGAATAACACTCTCCTGAACCTATCCCCATCCCTGATCATAGTAACAAAAATAGCATGTTCCTGCCACAAGAACAGACACATAGACCAATGCAGAAGAACAAAAGCTGCAGAATAAGTTCACACAAGTCACAGCCACCTCATTTTTTTTTTACAAAATATCAAAAACTCTCATTAGATAGGTACGTGTTGAAGAACAAAGCTAGACTCTTACCTTTCCCTTTGTACAAAACTCAGCCCCATAATGTTCAGAAATTGTGTGAGGGCTGGAGGAAAAAGTAAGGGAGATACTCTCCAAGCAGTTGCTCAGGAAATGGGGCAAACGTTTGAAAAATGGGAGCTCATAAAATTAAAAAAAAAATCAAGTGAAGAGATAGCCTACAGAATTTGAAACATTCTTACTAGCTACACACCTGATAGAGGATTACTATCCAGATCATAGAAGGAATGTAAAAACCAGAACAACAAGAAGAAAACAAACAATCTAATCAAAAGCTGCCTTAGCACTACTGAGTTACCAAGGCTCCAGCAGAGAGCTTCTTACTCATGCCTACCTGGGCAGCCCTTGTTAAACCCAGTGAGTCACAAAGCAAAACCAAACCAAAACAAAAAGACACACAAGTGGGGTGGGGACTTGGTGGCAAGTGGAGAGGAGGTAGGCATAGCAGGAAGATAAGAGAGAATAGAAAGACGGATGTGATCAGAATGAATTATGTGTGTGTGCAAAACTGTCACAGGATAAATTAAAAACAGAAGTGTGTCAAGAATAGATCAAGGACAGAGCCAGCATAGACCTCTGCCTGACAGTTCTATACACAGGCATTCCTCTTCAAACAGAGCACCAACACCTAGTTAGCAGCCTACGACCCCTCCCTGTGTGGAGCAGCATGCATATCCTTCTCTGAACAATAATATAATTTTTCCTCCTTGTAATTCCTGACCTTCAGTTATAGACAGTTTCTACTGAAATGTACTCCAGCTATATATAGGTAGTGTAGAATAGGGGAGAGCAATCAGGCCTGTAATAATTTTGGATACATAGGCAATATGGCAAAGTGTGTCCTCTACTTGGAAGATTTTGGGGAGTCTTTTATACCTATGCATATTTGGATGTGCATATGATTAAAATCAAATACATCATGAGAAAAAACGTACACAGTGATCAAAAGCTTTCCTAACTCAAATCTGTCAACCAAAATAGGGGAATTATGCAAATTATTCCCTGTATTAATTACTTTTCTGTTACCATGAAAAATACCATGATCAAAAGCAACCTAAAGAAGAGAGAAGTATATTTCATTGGCCTATATGTCTGGAGAAGAAAGAAGTTCATTTGGTTTCCGAGGGACCATAGCCATGGCAGGAAAAGCAAGAAGCAGGCTAATCACATTGCATTTGTATACAGGAAGTAGCAGAGAGAACAGGAAACTATCAAGCATGTAAACCTTCAAAACTCACCTCTAGTGATATACTTCCTCTAGCTGCACCTCCTAAAAATTCTAAAATTCCCCCCAAACAGCACCACCCAGCTGGGGACCAAGTCTTCAAATACATGAGCCTATGGGGAGCATTTTTCATTCAAACCATCACATACCTCTTAGCAACCAGCTTCTCTTTCTTCAGACTTCACAAAAGAAGACATAGACAGTGACTTTGGGACCCTTGAGTGCTCTCCCTCACGTACCCCCTTTCACAAGCATATCTTGAATGTATTATTGCCTTGCCCTTAAATTGTTTCCCCTGCCACTTTGAAACCCCTGTGAACTTATTTTAAGTCTTTGAATAAAACTCCAAGAACCTAGAAACTTCTGACCTACCCCTGACCACTGGTAACATTTTGATAAATGGATAGGATGCGCCTGTCAAATTGCCTTCTAAATAACTATGTTTAAGTTGAGAGATTCAAAGTGCTGCTTTGGTATTTGGGCATAGGAGGTTCTTTTTTGCAGTGGATGGAGGTTACTGGTCAGTGTGCTGAGATTTCTTGGAGCCCACAAGTATTATACAGTAGCTGTACCCCTGACAGCTCTATAGACTAATAATCCACGAGGAGTGTATACATCCATATCCACATGGAGTAACCCGTTCAGCAGAGCTGTGGGAACACTTGTCTTTTGGAAAAAGTCACTGTCAAATCTATAAAAGCCTTGTGAAGCCATGATTTTTCCCTTCAAAATGGGATTCATTCCCAAAATAACTCAGCATTTCTGCATGGGCAATAGAACGACCTTTCCATTCCCCCACACCACGAGGCCTTAGAGCGATAACATTCACTCTTTGTTCTAACACTCAGATTTACATAGAGTCAGTCTCACAAAATTACCTACTAACACATCAGGTAGGAATTTCAAAGGAATAGAAAGACACCATCCTTACCAGTCAGGCAGGTCTGGTGTGGGTGAAGTCCAGGTTCAGGGACATTTAGTAACTTTATCTAATGGTTTGGAATGTCAGGTATGTTCCATTGGATGCTGACTCCATGGGTGGTGCCACCTGTTCTGGAGCGCTGCTTTGCTGCTTTGTCAGGTTGTATCTGCCCTTTTTTTGTGTGATTTCAATATGCATATTATCATTGTCTTTGCCTATGGAATTTTTTAACCATGCCTGCAAAAATTAAAAACCTGGTGGAGATCGCCTCTTTTTTTCCCTTCTTCTCCTTGCTGCTTCTTTGCTCCAAGGAATAAAGAGCGAGAGCTGATTTATTTCATTTTACCCTGAGATTCAATTAGCCAGGTTTGCACTTTGCCATAGAGAATCTAGCTGGACCCTGTGGGGTTGCTGAGGCTGATACTCCAGACACCCGGGAGTGACTGAGTGAGTGTTAAATGACCAGCCTTAAATAGGACATCACCTGCCCTAAAGCACAGGGACCATTATGAAGAAGAGGGCATACACAACGTAAGAGCTGGAAGAAGGGGTGGGGAGCTATGGAACACTGTATTCCAGAAATAACAAGGCTTTGACTGTTAAATTCTCAGCAGCTGCAACCAAATGCACACAAGCAGCCCAAGACTGGCACCCTCAATATCCTGTCATGAAAGGGGAAAGGGTTCATGATGCCCCACCCTTCCCTGAAGATTATTGGGATTCTATGGTTGATGGAGGAAGAATTTTTTTCCCAGTGGCATAGCCTCTGACAAGATACTCATGTTCTTATAAATTACTTCTCACCTATGCTCTTGTAAATCCAAAGAGACTCACTGGAGATACACACATAGAACACATGTGTGCAAGCATGTGCTGAGTATGTGCTCTGGTGCCTAAAGCAGAACCTGGAACACAGCACATGGTGCATGTACAGGCATATGCTCAAACTGTGCTCTGGAGCCTACACAGAACTTGGCACACTCATGTGTGAGTGTGCAAGCATGTGCTGAGTGTGTGCTGGTACCAAGCACAGAACCGGGCACACAGGACATGTGCGATTGTGCAGGCGTGTGCTGAGAGTGTGCTCTGGTGCCTAATGCAGAACCCAGCCATGGAGCTTTAGAATTGGGAACAAAACTTTCCAGAAAGAGCTGCACCTCTGCAAGACTGGTTAACTGATCCGAACTTCAGTGAGGGGGAGGTTAGAATGCTGCAGGTCCATTACTAATTACAGTTTACCTTGAGTCACCTTTAGCCCCTTCAGTAGATTTTTCTTCCCCCCTCTGTGTCAGATTATCAGAAAGAGATGTTTTATAATGCAATAAATTAAGAAAACCTTAGTGTCTACCAACCGAAAGACTGGCATCCGACAGCATCTGAGGCCCATAGCTGAGACTTCTCTGCTTTGCTGTAATTACCTTCTTAATGTTTTCACCAGCACATTTGAAAAGTGCCTTGATTCATTTCTTTGTTCTGTTACTATAAATTCACTTCATGAAACTGCTTCCATCTTCAACCATGAAATTTGAGAAACCTAACCCTCTTCCTGGGCCACTGTCACTCATGCTTGGTTGCAGAGGAAAGTTTCTTCCTTCCTGTGTAAGGTGAGACCTGCAGTTTTTTGTCCACAGAAGTCTGGATACAAGAAGAAAGGAACAGATCCTTTCTACCAAGAAGAACAGATCCTTTCTTCTTGGTAGACTGTGTAAAAAAAATTGGGGGGGGGTTGAGACAGGGTTTCTCTCTGAAACAGTCCTGGCTGTCCTGGACTCTGTAGACCAGGCTGGCCTTAAAGTCACAGAGTTCTGCTTGCTTCTGCCTCCTAAATGCTGGGATTAAAGGCATGAGCTACCACCACTCGGCAACTGTGCAATCTTAATTCGAAACACGATACATTCCTTGAATGGCAGTCTCACTTTGTTAATATTATATGAAAATTTAGCAAATATGTTCGCAAGCCTAAAATTCAAGTTAAGCAAAATGCTTAATTATATCACTAATCCAGCCATCACTGAGAAACAAGGTTTAATCCCCTGAAAACGATAGCCATGTTAAATCTGAATAGTACAGTGATCGAAAGCATTTTAACAGTAGAGGGGAGATACAGGAGTAGGAGTCTGGACTAGATTATCAGAGCAGAGCACCTTCACTCACTCCCGCCTCAGAAATTTCTAGAAACCACACAAACTTTGAGAACTTACTCACTGATTGTAAAAACACCCTTTCCAAGATTCATTTTAACAAGCAAGCCTGTGTGACACACTGTGCCCTGATTTGTGTCTGGCATCTGTGCCTTTATATGTGATGGTCCATGTCCTTCTCAAGCACCATCTCTTCCTTCCTGCTGTTTTCAATTGCAGCTGAGTTCAGCTCCGCCTATTACCCAGAGCACCCAGAGTTCACAGCCAACTGCAGCAGGCATTGAAGACACAAAATTAGCCTGGACTGTGATCTCAATAAGAGTGGTTGAAATAAGCAAGAGAGAAGAGTCTAAGGAAATGCTAATTGCAGAGTGGCCAAGGCACCTAAGGGAGGGGTAGTTGAAGTCTATGAGGGTAGAGAGCAGGAAANGAGGGAGGGAGGGAATAGTACTGCAGGAAGCATCTACAACCCACAGAAGTATGGAGAGAACATGGTGCGCCAAGAGACACTGACACAAAAGTGTGTTTGAGTATTTTATGTCCAGATGAATCCTGACGGTCTTTAATGCTGCTTGTTGGAGCTGACTTGTGCTTACAGTGATGCTGCAAAAAGGAAACATTTGATTTGATAGTGCAGCTATGAGTCCCAGGTGACATTTCTGTCAATTGTGGCCAGATACGGAATAGTTTTCCCATAAGGTCATAAGGGTGACGATTTAGCCATCATAGTGTGATGCTACCATCCAAAACAAGGAAGCTGTCAGTAGGCTTAAGCCTTGGGCAAACAAGGATGTGCAGATGAAACTCTCTCTAATGACAGTAGGTGACCATATTGGTTTGCTTACTTACTGTACCAGAATTGTTATTAATTTAGAGTGTACTTGTCCTTAAAAAATGTCTACTGTGAAATAGCACATGATATTCCTGCAGCAGCTCCAACATTCCTATGCACCACATTTGATTGCTTCAAGAAGCCATACTGTGGACCAGCATGGCTGGTCCATGCTGCTGCACAATGATGAGATGAACTGATAATGCACTTTTCAGAGCATATTCCCATTGTTGAGTGGCCTGTACATGTAATTGTGTTGATTCTTATGGTGCCTGGGATGCTTTTCCAGAGAATAAGCTGTAAGGTAGCATGGAGCGATGATTAGAAAGGAGGAAGCCTTGAGAATTAGAAGGGAAACAGGATCTTTATCTGGGAAACAATTGAGTAGACTTGGATGAGTGGGCCCAAATATAAGGATGATCTGGAAAGTTCTGGAAAATGTAGATTGCTATCAAAGAATGGAAACTGAAAAATATCAACGGCCCAGGATATAAAACAATAGACTGTATTTTCATTTTATAATATCCCAGATATAATTGTCAGGAAAATAATGACTAGACATGAAAGTTTTTCTTTTTTCCTCAATTTTTGTTTTAAATAAGCACAAGCAAAGCACATTTATTTTTTGCTATGCTAACAAAAAATAATAAATGATAGCCCTTCAATAATTGGCCCTATCCCTCTTTCTTTGTTGTCATCTAGTATAAAATAACAAATGCGAAAATCCTTAAAGCAAACTGTTCTTCCTAATACAGAATTTTGTTTATAATAACATAAGGATGCCTAATTAAATCAGCAGAATCTGTTTTCTCTGAAAATCTTATTTCTCTGACTTTTTCACACTTGTGACATTCAAAATGTCAGCTGAGAAAATAATCAAATTTCATCTAAAGAATGAAAACTGACATGATTTGAAATTTATTTTATCACAGGAAGGCAAAGCTAAGGTCAGTTAAGTGTGGAATGGAACTAGAGAGACAGACTACTCAGTGGTTAAGAGCACTTGCTGCTCTTGCAGAATTCTGAGTTGTGCTCAGTTAGGTATCACATAATCACCTGTAACTCCTGTCGGACAGATTCTGAGCTAATCCCACTTTTTAAACAATCAAATCAATAAGGACCTCCCTAATTCATTAATAAAGATTGAACTTTTATTATTATTTTATTAGACAGCTTATTTTATAAGATCATTTGTATTAAGAGATAGACTAATATTTATGATTGTGAGCCTAGCATTTTATGGCTGAGTCATCTCTGTAAGAGCCAGAGGTGTCAAGGACATCAGAAAACTCACTGAATCAGCTAACCTGGGATCACAGAAGCTCACAGAGCCTGAACTGACAACCAGGGAGCCTGCATGGGACTGAGCTAGGTCTTCTCCATAAATTTGACAGTTGGGTAGCTTGGTCTTCTTGTGGAACTTCTAACAGTGGGGACAGGGGTCATCTCCGACTCTTTTGCCAGTTTTTTGGACCCCATTCCTCATACTTGGTTGGCTTGCCCAGCCTTAATAGGTGAGGAGGTGCCTACTCTTTCTACATCTTGATATTTCATGTTTTGTTGATATCCTTGGGAGGCCTTTCCTTTTCTGAATATAAATGGAGGAAAAGTGGGTGTTAGGGGAGGAGAGGAGGTAGGGGGAGAGATTGGGAAAAGAGAAGGGAGAGGAAACTTCAATTGTGATGTACCTAATATCTTTTTAAAAATTATCATCATTTAAAAAGATAGGGTAAATTTATATTTGTATTTGGAAAAAAGAATGATTTCTTAAGCTATTTCTTATGTTAGTCAAAGGAAATTTGCTCTATTGTGCATGAGTAATTGCGTGGTATATAAGTCAGATAACTCTTGGCGTCATTGGGACTTTTGTTTCTTTATTTGCAGTGATAGTTTCTTATCTTTTTATTTCATAATGCATATTTATCAAAAAGCCATGTTTTTCTAAGATTTGAAATATTTTATCAAACTTTAATAAATTAGTTTTTCCATATTGTCTAGTCTTCATCATTTAATAGAGGATTTTCCACCCCAGGAATCTGTTTCAAAAAGTAATTCTTTGAGAACAGTTGGAGGAAGGGTAATCATGATGGTAAAAATAATTTTAAATAAAAACTTGTTTAAAATATGAAAAAAGAAAATGTAGATTGCTGTGTATGTTCACCCAATTCTATAGAGTTAACTTCTGTGCTCACAAGGAGCAGCATCATATAGATGTCAACATGGAAGCACTTCTCTTATGGAATCTCTTTGGTCTGATGGGCTTATGCCTGATTAACAGGCAATCGTTCCTGCCAAAAGATTTCTCATGCACAAGGACAAACTTCTTTCAGAGGACAATTCGTTCTGCTCCACATCCTCTAGGTTATAATGAAGGGTAACAACAGTTTAATTTTCAGGGGGAAATTAAGCAAGTATTAGCAAGCACTGAAGATTCACTCTCAGTAAAGTAGACACAGAGTCTAAGTTGAAGCCCCATGACCATCTGGTGAACGAACAGCTCAGATTGCTTAGTGAGCTGGCTTCCTGTGCCAGCAGCTGCTTGGGAGCATATTTCCCTGCTTCTCCTACCTGCCAAGCTGTGTCTTGAAGCTTTCTTAAGCCCCAACTGCTTGCTCTAGCAGTGCCTTCTACCTAACCCGGAACTGGGAGTTGGCAGAGAGAGAGAGAGAGAGAGAGAGAGAGAGAGAGAGAGAAAGTTTGTGTGGCATCAAGGTCAAGAACTCATGGGACCTTGTAGAGACTGGGCCCTCCTGGGTTAACGTTGTGGTGGGGAAGGCAGAGTGAGTTATCACATGTCAGTCTGCATCTACTCTTTTCCAGCCACAGCGTATCTGCCTTCCCAGTAAGCTTTCTTGGCTAATTACATCAATATGGAAACTGGCTAGTAAATTAAGACTAAGTGGCTGCCACCCTGCCATCCTATTCTGACAACGTTCAGTATTGATAGCTGAATATATGTGGGTGGCAGTGTTTCACACTCACACACCCGATATGACAATTAGGTGGGTAGGGCACAGGGATTAGTGATCTGCACCTCCCCAACTCTCATTCTTCTCTCTCTCTCTCTCTCTCTCTCTCTCTCCCTCTCCCTCCCTCCCTCCCTCCTTCTCTCCCTCTCTCTCCTCTCTCTCTTTTTCTCTCTCCTCTCTCTCTTTCTCTCTTCTCTCTCTCCTCTCTCTCCTTCTCTCTCTTTCTCCTCTCTCCTTCTCTCTCTCCTCTCTCTCTCCTCTCTCTCTCCTTCTCCCTCCCTCCCTCCCTCCCTCCCTCCCTCTTGCTTTCTTGTGTGTGTGTTTGGATTTACATGGTAGGGGTGGTGGGCACACATTACCCTGAGGGTAAAGCAGTTGAAGGGACACATGTCAACGCAAGCCTATAGCTCTGGGAGGCTGTGGCCTTCCGATTTCTGCTTTTGCTAAGAAAACATTAGATTTCATTCATAAAGCTACCCACCAGGGTCTATTCCCTTATTTGACCACTTCCTCCTTCTGAGGCTAACTACCAAGGTCCAGCTATCAAAGTATTTAAGTCCAGCAATCAAAAGCCCCCATTTGGCTCACCTAATTAACATGCTCAAATAAATTATACCCCTCTTCCTAATATGTGTCTCCTTTACCTTGATTAAACTGCCCTTTTCCTGTGTACCATGTATGACCTCTCTATCCAGAGGCAGTCCTTTGTCTCTCTGGAACAAATCTCCCCCCCTTCCTTGTTCTCCTCCTCCTCTCCATTGTCCTCTGTCTCCTGCAACCAATACTCAAATAATCGTACCTGCTTCGAGCATGAGATTAGCATACTCTTTGACCTTGGACTCTATGCCCTATCTTGGAATAAGGGGGAAAATGACAAAGAGGCAAAGGGCCAGCTTTCTTTTTCCTTGAGAACAGTGAACAGTTGGATAAGATTCGCCCTGGCAGTTTTGTGCCCTAGCTAACAGAACACTAATGACATCAGCTTTGGGAGGAGCTTCAGAATATTCTTCTTCCTCGCAGCCCTGCTCAGAGCTGCAGAAACTCTGGTTATCTTGTTCCCTGTAGTCTTTTCTTCCCTTAATGAAGCAGACCTCTGTTTGCCTCCCTGTCCTCATCCCCAGCAATGACAGATCATAACGCCCCCTCTATAATACAATCTGATGTGATGAGTTAATGCTTGGTCACATATTTTATGAAGGAATATGAAAAATAAAACCCTGTCTGCCTCACTCATCTTAAAGGCATGAAGGCCATTGTACGCAGTGCTCAAATCTATTCTAATCATGTCTACAGTTTAAATGTAGGTCAGGGACACTTTCTTTCAAAGGATCATTCTTTGAGCATCATCTATCTCAAGAGAATTAAATTCTAGGAATTCTTGGCTGAACTTGTACAACAGGGAAAAACAAGATCTTTTTTTCATATCTAACTTATCCCTCTTCCAGCAAACAGTATAGGTATCTTTTTATATGAGCAATGAATTTTTAAATACATCAGTTATTCTTTGAAAATTATTGATGAAAATTAGATACTCTGCGCCAGTATAACCATGTTTTTGTTTTATATATTTACTTTTCCCTTTATTCTGCAGACTATGTTGATCTTTAAGTCTCTTAGACTATCTTGATATGAGTAACAAGACATTAGCTGATAATAATCTAATTCGCTTTAGTGAATTTTTAATATAATTATAGACCCATTTCATTTCTTATTTTACTAATTACTATTACTCAAAATTTGATTTTACCTTTGTTTATTATTTATATATGCAATTTCTTTTTAAAACCTAATTCTTTCTCTTTGTCCCTGTACAGAAAATATAGGTGGTCTTTCTCGTGGCTTCTTTTCACTGACTCAGAAGTCCTGGAAGATAAAGGGGACTACATCCTGCCCATAGGTCCAAAGTGAACAAATTGAGATGGAAGCTAAGGAAGCAGTTTCACAACAAGGGAGGAGACAGGAAATGTACAGAGGTGGGGAGATATTGTTCTCATCATCCCCATCACCTATATCCTTTGACCAATTTAAAGTCTCCATTGTCAATATTTCCTAATTGAGGCCTAGTTAGCACTGAAGACTGATAGGTTTGAGAGAGCAGAACACAGAGAGGAAGAGCAGAACACAGGAGTGCTGCAGAAAACAAACAAACAACAACAACAACAACAAAACAGATCTAGGAAGTATGGGCAGTGAGCAAAGCTCAGGATATGGAACAAGAAAGAAATCATTTTATTCCTGATGAATAATAGAGGCAGTAGTGTGAGAAACCCTGTGCTGCCTGAAAAAGTATGTTCCCATGTCCCCAATGTGGGAGGTGCCCCTACGTTTTCCCGGGTCCTGTCCCACCTCTGAGGCTATTCTACAGCACTCTATCTTCACGCCCGAGTGGAATCATAGCACACTCGTTCCTAACCAGGGTGGCTACTGATTTGTGTAGAGCTCTGACTCCCTCACAACTCAACTTTGTGATGAGGCTACAAACCCTTCACAATTCTCTCCTGAAGTAACTCCCAAATCTGCTGTCTTCTTTGGTCAGTGAAATGGCTCTTGTTAAATGACTAGCTAGCCTTTGTGAGAATGGATGGGCTTACCAACACCACCCCCCACCTCCCTGGAACATTTGCTATTTTGACCACTGTGTCTGTGCTGGCTAGTTTCATGTCAACTTGAGACAAGCTAGAGGCATTTGGAAAGAGGGAACCTAAACTGAGAAAATGCTTGTGGGCAAGGCTACCATTCATTCTCTTCATTGATGACTGATTTAGGTGAGTCTACCTACAGGGAATGGTGCCCCCTGTGGGCTGGTCGTCCTTGGTATTATAAGAAAGCAGCTGAACAAACCATGAGGAGCAAACCAGTAAAGATAGCCTCTGTATCAGCTCCTGCCTCCATGTGCCTGCCCTTTCTTTGCCTAGGTGACAGACTACAAGCTGTCAGGTGAAATTAACCCTTTCCTCCCCAGGTTGGCTACGATATTTTATTATGGCAATAGAAATCTCAGGATACTCTCCTTCTGGAAGTTTCTTTAGCTGTGGTTTGCTCTTAGTCTGTTTTCTTCTCTTCTCTATGGAGGGTTCTGTAATTTCATTACTTATTTTTCCTTTCCCTTGTCAGTTGATTTCCCAAATGTTGCCATTCCCTAGAAGTCTGCTCTTTTTACTCCATGCACTCTACCTAGAATTTTGCTCACTTACATAGCCCCAAACCTCCAAGCTGTCTCCACCCAGAGCTTCCACTAGTCTCAAAGCTGACAAGTTCCATTTACTAGTCTTCCTGGTACCTTGTAAAAGACATCCCCAACACATCCATTTTTACTGTGATCACACTCATCCCCTTTAATGCAGTTCTATCTTTTTATTCAAGCTAGAAATGTCCAAGGTGTCCTTGTCTCACTGTCCTTCCTCCACACTTTCAGCCACCAAGTCTTACACACACTTTCTTTGTAATATAGCCTACAGCTGTCTTGTATAGACTCCTATCATTCCTTGCCAGAACTACTGCAGTGACTTCCAATCTGTGCCTTCTTCAGTTCTCCACTCTGCTGCCAGGGAGCACTTCTAAAATGCAAATTTCATCATGTGACTCTTAGAACAATGGCCTACATCTCACATTCTTGAGTGTGGAACACAAGTCTGTGCAATGAGGCTTTCATTTCACACCTCATCCTTCTTGTTGGGGTTCCCAAAGTCTTTCAGCTCAACCACGTGAGAAGGATCTATGGTTGCTCAAATACAGCAAGAGCTTTTCTGCTCTCATCCATGTTGTCTGTTTCTCAAACGTTGTCTGAGCGGGGTTCATTCCCTAAATTTCTGGTCTTGGTGTGAAGTTGATCTTATTTGACAATAACAGATATAACCAACTATGATAAAGGCATTCTGAGTTAGAGGTGGTTTTTAGTCCAGTATGACCAGTGTATTCACAAACACAAACACATGGGAGAAATCTGACCAAGGCTGAGACAGAGATGGGTGCAGTGTGTTGATAAATCACTGCCAGCCAGCAAAGCCAAGGCAGCATGTCACAGTCTCTCTAGATTATGAGGACAGAAAAAAAAAGTGTGTTGTTTGATTTCAATGTTCTAGCTCTAGAAAACCAGCAGCTTGTCTAGATTCTTTTTCCAATATTAACCTCAAGTCAATTCAGCATAACCTAACATGGGAAAGTCACTTGCCCTGGCCTATGCCAACCCCTTACTCAGCTGTCCTTGTCCTTTCAGTGAATTTATGACTAGCTCTATGAATATGCACTGCTATATTGTCATTTGCTTTGGCCTTTATATTCAAAATATATGATGAAATCCAGGAAGGAAATGAGGGTGTCTTACTTGACATCTTCAGTGTCTTGTACAACATAGGCAAGAAAAGAATAGGAAGGAGTCTAGTACTGTTGGGTGATTTCAACTTGTCTCAGAAGAAGTGTGATTTTACTTTCTTCATATGGATGCTAATAAATCATTAAGTAGAGTGGATGTAAGTTAATGGGAAAAATAAGAGATCATAGAATGTCAGCAATATACAGTCCATTGCCAACAAAATTAATATAAAATGATTGCTATTTACATTGATGGGTTAATTTTATTCACTAGCAATGAAGAGAATTATGTTCAAGGTATATCAAATAATGAATTATTTTCTTTGAATCTGTCTTTCTGCTTTGAATAGTAATTTGTAATAAATTATGCACAATGAATATTTACAATAGACAGATGCTTGCAAACAATAAGGTAAGTGAAATCAGAAATATGTACAGCTCACCTTGTTAGTTGCATCATGGGAGAGTTGGGATTTCTCATTTGCTACAGTGGTATGCATTTTTTGTGGGGATCAACACTTGGATATTCAAGAGTTCATTTAGAAGTGGGCAATCCAAATATAGAAAGGTAGCCAAGAAATTGCTTTTCAGAAGCAGAGGCACTGTACTTCCTAGAAGCAAGCTCTCCTTGGACCAAGACAGGCTTTCTCCAAGTTGTTGTCATGGGACTTAGGAATCATAGCCACAATCTCATCAATTTTTGGAGGTTCTTCTAATAATGACATACTGATCAGAAATAGTTTCCTTTTCAGAATTCATCATTTTGGTTATTTCCTGTGTATGTATGATGTTGCCCCAGGTGGTAAGGGAGGTCTTTTCCCCCTAAAAGGATTAATAATATTCTCCCTGTACAGAGCCAAGAAGATTACCCATTATCAAAATAAGCAGAGCTGGACTGCAGCAGGAGGCTTTACTCTTTCACTCGTAGAATCTCGTGTTTAGTTGAGGGCTGTGAGATAAGAGAATGCATGTATTAAGCATACTTTTTGGGCCATCCCAAATTGCTTAGCAGATAATCTGTACCAGGCCAGGGGTAGGTTAAGTAGTCAGGAAGACAACCAGTGCCCAATCTTGTACTTGAGAGACTTGTATCTATTAAAACACTGTTTCAGTGATAGACATTTTAATATTATACAGACCATAATGGACTATTCCTACATTACGATCAGAGAAAGCTTTCTGGGCATTTAGGGAAAATCTGCTGCAAACTTCTAGAAGCAGAACCATCTGGATCAGCCTAAGTGTCTAATTGGTCGTAGTCCATACAATGGCTCTTCAGTGACATCACCTAGTGGCTGAAGGAAAGAGAGATTAGAAGGCAATGCACCCAGTCCTTCCATAGAGTCATGCTGCAGGAGCTCCTTCCGCTCCTTCAGCCAATAGCCATTGATATACCAGCCCACTGGGGTGTAGTCTCTTTCTCCTTAAAAAGCAGCGGCAGCTCTCCTCTCTCTCTCTTGCTTCGGATTCCGGTTCTGGCGACTAGACTCCTTTCCTGGTCGTGTAGGATGGTGTTCTGTAAGTTTTTCCCCCTCAAATGAATAACGTTTTAAATAATAAGTCCAAACTGGTGCAGGATTGCTTCGCGCATAAGGGTCAGACACAGAACATCAGGAGCACAAGCTGTAACTATGTCCAGAAGTCCAGCCAGGACCATGGAGTGCAGGCAACCTTGCATTTGGGCTTTCCAGAGAAAGCAGAGGGCATTTCAGGTGCATATGAACACATGGCCAGTTATAGTGACAGCTGGCTGGCAGAGGGTGGTGGAGGAGTGGTTGAGGGTGCAGTGGGGCTGGAACAAAGAATAGCTGGATGTTGCTGGAGCTTTCCATGCACAGCAGCCATTTGTTGAGGGAGGAGGCCAAAGGGAACCTGCAAACCAGGCTGCAGTAGGACCAGGTGATGGACAGTCCAGGGTGTGCTCTGCAGGAAGTCAGGGGAAGACAGAAGACAGAGGTCCAAGCAGAGGACAACTGGAAAAGCAATGGATTTAGAATATATGTGATATTGGTTCAGCTGTACCACGTGAGTGTGAGAAGAGGAATAAATATGGAAGGTCTCTAAGGCAAGCTGAAAGGACACAAGACTGTGAATGCTGTGTGTTCACATATAGGCTGTTCACTGTAAGTCTGTGAGGCAAGGGATCCATCCCGCCTTGAGGGACCTAAGAAGATGTTGTCCCTGTTGGCACCTGAGCTTTGACTTGCATGTGGGGAGTTAGTCAAGTGAAGGTTTGGAAGGTCAAGGAAACAACAGGAGCAGGGGAGGAAGAGCAATGACACATGGTAGATAGAACCAGGAACTCTTTACTAGTTGTTCAGAATGATTGTGTGCATGACAGTAAATACTGTCCTTGAGAGAACAGCTGTCAGGGGTATGTCTCCAGAGTAGGACTGTTTAGGTTCACCTCCAGCTTGTCACTTATTAGTGTGTGACCCTAGGTACATTAATTACTGGGTGCCTAGCCCTTGTAATGTTTTTCTCATAAGGATGAAAGGACCTAACTTGTTGTGCCAGTGTCTGCTCTTAGGAGAGGTCTGGAATATACCAATGAGAGTGATTTGGCTGTCTCAGCATTAGTGATATGAGTAGTACAATTATCTGTCATTTTAAACTATTTATTTTTTATTTATTACTAATATAATTCACCACTAGGCTAGTCTCTTCATTCCACTACATATTACTATACTCTCCCTTTTCTTACCATATTTACTCCATCCCTCACAGAGTAACTGGATAATGGTCGACGGCAGGTATTTTAATTCTAAAAATGCACTGGGAATGTTAGATGATATTGCATAAACCTCAGCTTCTTGTTCTGTCATACAAATGCACATCATTTTATTTTTCCAAAGTAGGACATTTAATCCCATCTGCATAATCACTCCTAAAGGAAACTACTGTATACTCACCTGTGCACAAGCAGAAATGTACATTGATGAGGAAAAGAAATATGAAAACTAGGGTATCCCAATGCACAAGTTGGAGGTGGGGGTGTTGGGAAGAAATTGTTAATGGCAAGTGACTTGTGACACAATTCATTTTTTTGTCTAAATTTCTACCAGATGTTTTGTTGGGGGAGGTGATGTGCTTTTATGTTATTCTATTCCTCTTGTCCCCATTAGGGAACTTCTTCCCTCCATCTAACAATGGTTCTTCTTTAGCTTCAAGATTCTTCAGGTATGCCAAATTAAGCACACAAATCTGAAGCTTTGACTATAGGAATGAGAATATGTAATGCTTTTGTTTCTGGGTTGGGATTACCTCACTTTGTCTACTGTTTTCTGGATCCATACATTTTCCTAAAGTTCTGTTAATAGCTACACCCATTTGCACTCCCACTGGCCGTGCATGAGGGTTCACCATCCCCAACATCCTCTTCAGGATTTCTTACTTTTTGTTTCCTTAATCTCAGCCCTACTGTCCATGATAAGATCTTAATGTAGTTCTCTCTTGTGTTTCCTGGATGACTAAGGTTGATGAGCATTTTTAAAAATACGCTTTAGTTATTTATATTTCTTCTTCTGAGAAGTCTCCGTTCAATTCCATAGCCCAGTATATAACTTATTTCGTTTCTTTCTTTCTCAGTCTTTAGTTTTTTTGGTTCCATGTATGTTCTAGACAAATAATTTCCTGTCAGATATATAGCTGGCAAAGACACTTTTCCCCATTATGTAAGCTGCCTTCTCAGTCAATTAACAGTTTTCTTTGCAGTGCAACAGTTTCTGAATTTCATTAAGTCCCACTTTTTATTGTTGGTCTTGTTTCCTAGGCAACCAGAGTCTTATTCAGAAAGTCCTTACCTGAACCTACATCCTAACCCTAACCCTTTCTTTAAGAAGTTTCAGAGTTTAAGGTCTTTATTGGGGTATTTGATTCATTTGGAATTAATTTGTGTGCAGGGTGAGAGAGAAGAATCAAGTTTCAACCTTCTATATGTGGATATTCAGTTTTTCCAGTATTATTTGTTAACAATGTTGCCTTTCCTCCAGTGTTCATTTTTGGTATTTGTAAAAGTCAGGTAGTTGCAGGTTCATTGAGTTATATCTGGGCTCTTGATTCTCCTCCATCATTTATTGTGTCTGTTTCTGTTCCAGTACCACATTCTATTCTAACTACTACGGCTCTATACTGTAACATGAAATCAAGTGTAGTCATACATTTTTTTTTTTAGTAACTTACTGCTTTTTGGTGGGGGAAAAGAGTTGCTATCAAAAAGGAAAACTATATTTAAGGATGTTTGGGAAAGTCACATGGAAGCCTACCTATTTTGTAAGATATGTGCAAGTATTTAATTGGAGTTATCTATCTTATGCAGTGTATTATGTTCATTCAGAAAGCCATAGGGTGCCAAATTAAGAAGTCAATGCCAGGTCTTGGATATCACAAGTCAAGTTGTTAGTCAGAGGTGTCCCAGAGACTCCTGAAAAAATACAAGCAATTGTCACTGCTTTTGGTTTTCAACCAGAACTTGATAAGACCCTAATTTTAGAGATGTCACACTTATTTGTCACAGGATATGGAAAACCCAATATTGGTATTAACCAGGATGCTCCTTTCCTGTTGGCTGGTGCTCACAGCATCAGAAGATGTTCTATAGATTGCTGGGTGAAAGAAAAGCATAAACAGTCTGATCCAGCTGTGAACCATTTGAACTTAAAAATCAGTGGCATGGTGTCTTAGTTACTGTTCTACTGCTGTGTGAAGAGACAAAGCCTACTTATAAAAGAAGGCATTTAAGGGGAACTTGCTTCAGAGAGTTAGTCCATTTCCATTACAAAGGGGAGCATAACAACTGGAAGGCAGGCATAGCACTGGAAGAGAAGAAGAAAGCTTGAATCTTGATCCACGTGATGGAGGCAGAGAGAAAGCAAGACTGGACATGGCATGGGTTGACCCATGTGATGTTCCTCCTCCAACAAGGCCCTACCTCTTAATCTTTCCTAAATAGTATTCAAATATTTGAACCTGTGGAGGGCATTCTTATTCAAACCACCACACATAACAAGATATGCTCATGTGTGTAATAATGCCATGAATATCATGGGATTAAACAGCTACCTGCTGTGTAAAAGGAAATACATACCTGGTACTGTAAACCTGACAAAAAAATCACAGTTAGGGAGCTCATTTCACCCATGGGTGAACTGACCACTATTATTTTTCTAAAGGGACACAGAACCAAGCTGTTACAGAAATTCATTTTCTCTACCCATAGATTAGTGTAACTCATCAAAGAAGCTTTTTCATCTAGTACATAATAGTTAATGCAGAAATCCATAACTTTTCAAAATGAAAAGAATAAGTGCCACAAGAGGAACCTCTATACTATACCCACCCTCCAAGGCTCAGGGACTATCATAGACAATGGATCAGAAATAAAGATCCAGAGATCAGAGAAGACTGGAACGAAACAGTATCTCTGGGCATGATAGGACCACTATACCTGTGAACTCATAGCAACTTTCATTGCCTGCACAAGACCTACATAGCTGACACAAGCCTAAATAAAGAGTGACTTGAAGCAGTACCTCTAAAACTAATAATGAGACAGGGCTTTTCAGGAGTCCTACTCCTTGAATCCCTAGCTAGAGAAAAAATATAGAAGAATGAAATTAAAGGGATACTTTCCCTATTAGCAGATGTGTTTTATACATAAAAAAATCCCTAAAACTACAAGAAAACGCATATAAATGATAAAACTTTCAGCAAAGTGACAGGAATAATGCTAGAAGGATTACCATACCACATTTCAAGATATCACACACACACACACAGAGAGAGAGAGAGAGAGAGAGAGAGAGAGAGAGAGAGAGAGAGAACAAAAATACTGTGGTAATGGTACAAAAGTAGTCATGTACAAACAAAATAGAAGACCCAAATGTGAGTGCATTTAACTGTAGTCATCTGGATTTTGGTGATGATACCAAGAATAGACACAGGAGAAAAGAGAGCATCTTGAAAATTGATGCTGAAAAAATGAAATGTCCTCATGTGGAAGAATGAAATTAGACTTCAATAAAATCCTGAAACTACTAGAAGGAAGCACAGGCAGTACCCTACAGTATATATTTATAAAAAAAAACTTTCTGACTAAGACTCTGTTTACTCAAGAATTAATCCAAATAATCAAATGGTACCTCATGAAGTTAAAAAGCTTCTATACAAGTAAGCAATAGTATATTGAGTGAAAAGATAGCTTACACTATGAGGGTGAGCTTTAGCAGCTATACATCTGATAGAGTATAAATATACAAAAACTGAAATAACAAAGGATTAATAAAACAAATGATCCAATTTAAAGGTGGGATATAGATTCTTTTATCACACCTGCCAACCACCATAACTGTTTTCTACCTCAGACTGCCAGCAGCCACCCTAGGTTTGGATTCAGGGGACCTTACAGTCACCATTATTATCTATAACCTAGGCTTAAACACCCACAAAGCAAAGTCAAGACCAGATATCTGCTTCAAGAAACACAAAACTTGTCATAACTCTAGGTTCCGAGTTCCTAGTACAAAGCCATAAACATGAACAACCAAAACAATATAGCTCATCTAGAAGCCCCTTCGTAAAAGGCCCTGTAAAAAGGAATTTAGCTGATGCACACAAAAAGAACTTCAAAGTAGCAATTATGAATAAAATCAAGGTCCTTAAAGAGGATATTAATAAATGACTTAGTGAAAACTGTGAAAACACAGATGATTAAATTAATGAAAATAATTCAAAACATGGAAATAGAATTTAACAAAGTAGAATCATTAAAGAAAATCCAAATCAAAATAAAACTGGAAATGAAAACCTGAGGAGGCCAAACAAATGCCTTAGAGGTTAAGTCTCACCAACAGATTCAAGGACATGGAACAGAGAATTTCAAGCCTGAAGACAAAGTAGAAGAAATTAATAGATCAGTCAAAGAAATTGCTCAATCTAAAAAAAAAAAACTCTAGGCACAAAACATTCAGGAAATCTGGGCGATTATGAAAAGACTAAACCTACAAAGAAGATGTATACAGAGGAGAAGAAACTTAGGACAAAGGCACAGAAAATAATTTTTTTTAAATTCACAGAAGAAAATTTTCTAATCTCAGAAAAGAGGTGTTTATCAAGTAATAAGAAGCATAGAGATAACCAAAAAGACAGGACCAGAAAAGAAAATCACTACAACACATAATAATAAATAAAAACAAAAGATATTCAATGCTGCAAGGGGAAAAAGATAAAATTTCATATAAAAGAAGTCCCATTAGAAAACCTGGGTTTTCAGTGGAAACTCAGAAAACTGGAAGGGCCTATACTGATATTGTGTAAGCTCTGAAAAATCATAGATACCAGCCATGCTACCATACCCAGAATACATATCAATAAAAATAAACAAAAATTAATACATTTTACATTTTTTAAAAAAATAAGTAATTTCTGTCCACCAATCCAGCTCTACAGAAGGCACAAGAATAAAAAATTCAGTCTTGGGAGACTTAACTACGTCCAAGAGAACACAAGGAATAAATAATCCCAAAACAGTTAATCAAAAAATGGCAGTGTAGGGGGTGGGGAGACATGACAGGACAATCCCACCAGAATATCAATATAAGGAAAATAAATAAATACTGTGCATTAATAACTCAACATTAATAGTCTTGATTTTCTAATGAAAAGACATATATTAATAGACCACATTAGAGAAGAATAGTCATCATTTGCTCTATCCAAATACACTTCACCACAAAGGACAGACATTATCTTAGGGTAAAAAGAAAATTGACTCAAGAATCAAGCATGCATAACTATTTTAATATCTGACAAAATAGACTTCAACAAGAAACAATCTGGAAGAGACAGGGAAGGCCACTACATCCACATTAAAAGAAAACCCAATAAGAAACTATTGCAATTAAAACCATTTATACACCAAATAAAATGGCACCCATTTTTATAAAGGAAACACTAAAAGAGCTAAAAGTAACATAGTGACCTTTACACAGTGATATTGGGAGACTTTATTACCCTGCTCTCACTAATAAGTAATTCAGATAGAAACTAAATGGAGAAATGATGGAGTTACATGATAAAACAAGTCAAAAGGACCTAGCAGACATTTGCACAGCTTTCCATCCAAACACTAAAGAATGTACTTTCATCTGCTCATGAAACTTTCTCAAACACTGACCATATATTAGAATACAAACCAAGTCTCAACAGGTACAAGAAAGTTGAAATAACACCCTATATCCTACATAAACACAAAGGATTAAAGTGGATATCAACAACCACAGAAACAGTAGAAATTAGGCAAACTAATGGAAACCAAACAACTCATGAATGAAAAGTGGGCCAAGACAAAAATTAAGAAGAAAATAAAAAAACTTTTTTTTAGAACTGAATGCAAACGAAAACACAAAATACCCAAACTTATGTAAGACATGAAAGTGGTTCTGAGAGGCAAGTTCATAGCATTGAGTACCTATATTAAAAACAAAAACAACAACAAAATCCAACCAAAGCTGGAAAGATCTCATATTATAGATATATCATTGATGACACACCTCGAAACAATAGAAACAATAGAAAAGCAAGAAGAAATAGTGTCTAAAACAGTAGATGAGGAAGATGGGAAGAAATAATCACACCGAGGATGGAAAGTAATGAGATATAAACAAACAAAAAGAAAAATTACAAAAAAATCAATGTAATGGGGAGGTGACTCTTGGAGAAAATCAACAAGATTGGCAAACCCTTAGCAAAATTAACCAAACTACAGAGAAGGAAGATCCAAATTAATAAAGATAGAGGTGAAAAGGGAAACATTACAACACACACAAAGGAAACTCAGAGAATCATGAAAATATGCTTTAAAAATCTGTACTACATCAAACTGAAAAACTTAAAAGAAATGTGTTAATTTCTTGATTNATATATATATATATATCCTAACAAAGTTAAACCAAGTAAACCAAAATGAAATAAACAACATAAAGACACATAACTCTTAGGGAAATAGAAGCATTAATAAAATAATCTCCCAACAAAAAACTTCCCAGGACCAGATAAACAGAGCAGAGAATTCTACCAGACATTAAAAGAAAAACTTATGCCCATTCTTCTGAAATTAGTCCATAAAATAGAAAACTGAAGCAACCCCTCTTAGTTCTTTCTAAGAGGCACCTAATTACCCTGATACCAAAACCAAACAAAGACCCAAGCAGAAAAAAATAGCCCAGTGTCTCTGATGAACACAGATGTAATAGTTTTCAGTAAATACTTGCAAACTGAATACAAGAACATTTAAAAAGATCATCCACCAAAATTTAGGGATTATTCAACATATATAAATTGATAAATGTAAGCTGTTATATAAACGGAATGAAACACAAAAGTCACATGATCACCTCATTAGCTGCAGAAAAGACTTTTGACAGAACCCAACATCTCTTCATGACAAAAGTGCTGACTAAAGTCAGGAGCAAGGCAAGGATGTCCACTCTCTCCATAGCTGCTCAGTACAGTACTTTAATCTTAACAAGAGCAACAAGACAAACAAAGTTGACGAAGAGAATACAAATAGAAAGGGAAGAAGTCAAAGCATCATTCTTTGCAGTTGACGTTTTTATACATAAAATCCCCTGAAGACATCACAAGAAATCTTCTACAGCTGATAAACTTTCAGCAAAGTTTAGGGTATAAAATTAACACACACACACACACACACACACACACACACACAACCCAATCCTCTTTTATACAAATAACAAACATATTGTGAAAGAAATTAGGAACAAACTACCTTTCATAATAGCCAAAAAATAAAATACCTAGGGATAAGTCTATCCAAGCAAGAAAAAACTTCTATTATAAAATCTTTAGGACACTGAAGAAGACAGTAGAAGATGAAAAGAGCTCCCATACTCATGGATCAGTAGGACTGATACTGTGAAAATGGACATCCTAACAAAGGCAACCTACAGATTCAACTTGTTCCTCGTTAAAATTCCAAAACAATTCTTTACAGAAATTAAAAAAATTCTACTGCCTATGGAAATCACCCAAAACCAAGTTATGTAAAACAATCCTGAATAATATAAGAACTACTAGAGGATTCATCCACCATTATGGAGTTCAAGTTGTGTTAAAGATCTATAGCAATCAAAACAACCTGGCATTGGTATAAAAATAGACACAGTGGTAATGGAGTCAAACTGAAGACCCAGACATAATACCACACAACTAAGAACACCTGAGTTTTCACACACACACACACACACACACACACCCAAAAATGCACACTGGAGAAAAGACAGTATCTTCAACAAATCGTGCTAGTCAAACTGGCTTGACTGCATGTAGAAGAATGTAAATATATCCATATCTATTGTAATAGATCTAATGTAAATATGGACCTAATGTAAATAGTCTCATATCACTCTGCACAAAACTCAACTCTAAATACATCAAGGACCTCAATATATGACCAGATACACTAAAATATGATAGAACAGGAGGGATAGTCTTGGACTCAGTGGCACAGGATATGGCTTTTTGAACAGGACACCAATAGCACAAGTACTATGACCAACAACTAAGAAATGGGACCTCATGAACCTGAAAAGCACATTTTTCACAAAAATAGCATTCAGGCAAAGTGGCAACCACAGAATGTAAAAAGAGTTTTATCCATTATAATTCTGACAGAGGACTCCTATCTAGAATATATAAAGGACTCAACATCAATTAATCAAATAACACAATTAAAATATGAGGTAGAGTATTGAGCAGAACATTCTCAAAAGATGAAACACAAATGTCTGAGAAACACTTAAAAACTGCCCAACATCTTCAGCCTTAAAACTACTTTGTGATTTCATCTTATCCCTGTTAGAACATCTAAGATCAATAAAAGAAAGGATAGTTCGTGATGGTGGGGATGAGGGGAATGAGAACATTCATTGCGGGTTAGAGTGCTAACTGGTGTTGCCATTATGGAAATCAGTATGAAGATTCATCGTCAAGGTGAAAGTCAATCTGGGTGCAGTTATATCATTCTTGGACATACAGGCAAAAAACTCTATACCTTACTACAGAGATACTTGCCAGTCCATGTTTATTGCTGCTCTATTCATAATAACCAGAAACTGGAAACAGTCTAGATGTCCATAAACTGATGAATGGACAATAAAAATGTAATACATTTACACATTGGGAGATTATTCAGCTCTTATAGAAAAACAAAATTAATGAAATTTTCTGGTCAGTGTCTGGAGCTAGAAAGAAAAAGAAAATCATCCGTACTGAGTGAGGGAACACAGACTCTAAAACAGATGTTATATAATTTTTTCTCCTATGTGGATGTTAACTTTTAAGCTTCTATCTGAATAATCACATAAGTTAGGTACTTAGAGTAAGGAGCAGCGGGAGGGGATCTTCCATAGAAGGGAAAACAGAATACAGTGTGATAAAGAGATAAATAGGAAACTAAAATAATATTTAATGGAGATGGGTTGGGAGAGTAGGGTAAGGAGGGAATATGGGGAGGGACAATAAACACTAGAAACCTTTTGAAAAACCATAATGAAACCTTCAACTGCAGATGTTTCCTAAAATATAAACACACAATGAAGAAATGTAAATGGAGTCACCATATAATGGGGGAAACAAGAGATTAACTAGACACCCTATGCCTCCACATAAAACCTCCCATGCCAGGAGTTGGCTACATCTTGTTGAATTATTGGCTAAAGGGGTCTCATAGGACTCCCACCCCCCAACTTCAAATATCACAGGCCATTTCCAAGGCTACTGGTTGCTCTCTACAACCTGACAATAAAGCCATATTGGTGAAGGCACTGTTTACTTATATCATCGAACACAGAGAATTCAAGCTGGTACTCACTGAGAAGCTTAACCCCTACCGATCCGTATCCATAGTGTTGGAAGATACCCTGCATGCTACTATAAAAAATAATTATTATCATTGTCATCATCAATATCACCCAGCTATAAACCCTGTGACCTGTAGCAATGATCTGACTGCAACCGTGACACAAGTGGCAGTAACCAACCACCTTTTAATTTAATTTAATCTTCATTCCGTGAGATGGAACCTACAAACCTATCACTGCCAAACTCACCACAAACCTGAAACTATATAGATTGGGCCTGAAGGAAGACCTGCTACTACCATTATGCTGCAAGAACAGAGCAATAAATTGACTCCTACTGATAAACTGCTATACTTTTAGAGCCTAGTATCATTCATTCCTCATCTGAGAAGTCTCTTATTGTAGCAGATGGCAATTAACACAGAGACCCACAACAGGACAATGTGATGGGGGGCATAGATTTGGAGCACTTAGTCTTCAATGAAATGTTTTTACCAAACCCCTCCCCTCAAGGATCAGGGATCTATACAGAAGAGGAGACAGAGAGACTATGAGAGACTAAGGTGGTGAATGACTCCAAGCACACAGAGTCTTCCAGGTACAAGGCTAATACACATATGAAGTCACAAACTTAGGTTCAAACCAGAATAGCTAAGAAATAGAAGCAGCCTATTTGTCCTTTAACAGATACATGTATAATGAAAATGTGGTACATATACAATGACTATTATTCAGTTGTAACAAAAAGGAAACCATACAATTTGCAAGTAAAATAGGTGAAACCAAAAATTACTATATTGAGTAAAGTAACTCAGACCCTAAATGAAAATGCTGCACATTTTCTATTATTTTGGGGTTCTTTCTCTAAGCCGTTGTCTATGAGTATATGATCTGGAATAACTACAGAAGCTGAGAAAGTAAACCTTGGGTGGATGGGCAAGGAGCTCTAGAGAGGGAGCTGGAGGGACAAAGATGGTATGAAGGAGGAAATGAGAAAAATGGGAGGGCTTTAAACAGGAATGGAGAGGAAGGGCAATACAGAAGAGAGGGAAGGAAGAGGGATAAGGATGTTTGAAAATGCATAGAAAATACATTATTTTACATTAAAAATACATATAGCAAATATGTGTATACAATATTGTTTAAATGAAATTATTCATCTTGCTGTGTTATTGTTCTCTATAGGAGTTGTAGACTATCTAACAAAGCCTCAGGGCCAGGACTTTGCGTTGTTGGTCATGGGAGTTCAAGAAGACTAAAATAATATAGGCTATTGTCATTGCCCATGATTGCCTCAAAGAACTTGATAGTAAGACCTTATTGTTGAAGACACTACATACTTCAGACAGAGGACTTGGTGGAATCAAGTGGGAACTGGCATAGAAGCCTCCTCCCCGAGGACCCGCTTTTAGAATATCTTAAGATGCAATGTAAGTTGCCAGGGAAGAAAACCAACAAACAGTTCCAGTCAGCTGTAAGGCTTAGGGAGCACAACAATGGCAATCACAGCAAGATAGCACCAAAGGTGCAATAGTGGCTTCTACTGGAAGTAACCATCACTCATTTAGTTTTATTTAAGAATCACTTAATTGGAGGAAATTCATGCCTCACACTGTAAATATGACCAATTGGTGAAGTCATGGTCCCTAGAAAATCTACTATCATCACCTTCTTAAACCAGTTTAATTCGTAACTGCATCCAAAATACCCATCCTTATGCCCACAAGTAATCATAGTTCTCACTCGTCATCAAAGAAGCTTCTTTTTGTAGTAGAGAGACCATTACAGAAGCCTATAACTAGTTAAAATGAAGAAGACAAGCGGCCATGAGGTGTCCAACTCTAAGTTATATGATACAGACTCTACACTTAAGGCTCATAGAACATTGTGGAAGAGCGGACAGAAAGGCTGTAAAAGCCAGAGGACAAGGATGTCTGGTGGGATGCAGTGTCTTATATATCTGACAGGGAGCTACAGCCTTGACATACTAACAATACTGCTGCCTAACCAAGACATGCACACTGACAGCACATGTAACTGTGGATGGAAGACATCTCAGAAAGCCTCACACCCAAGTTAATAGCTACAGGCAAGTAAGGGCTGCTAAGAAAGGGAATAACAGTCTTGTGCAGGGATAAGACCTCTAATAGGTTATGTGATTTAAGTTGTCAGTCCTAAATACATATACATGCTAGCAACAGTAAATGGATATATTGGAGTGGGGAGAAGAAGGAAGGAATGATCTAAATACAGTACCGGTATGGAATTCTAAAGAAAAAATAATTTAAAAAGAAGAAAGCAATTAAAAAGGTAACTCAGGAGTATGGTGGCACATGCATGTCATCCTCACATGGGGGAAGTGGAGGTGAAGGTCAGGTTATGGAAATTCTCAGCAGCTGTATAATGAGCTCCAGTTGCACCTGGGTGGCATAACACCTTGTCTCAAAAAATCAAAATAAAAAAGGAAAAGAAAAGAAAATCAACCAAGTATGAATGGGAAATACATGTTTTTCTTATTGCAATAAATACACTAAAACATTTAAAAACAACAACCCACTGTCAAATGATATAAAAATTATAAACATCTCCACAAAATTATTGACAAAGCAAACTATTTCTTTAAATATACTAATCAACTCTCAAGACCTTGAGGAATTCAGTACTAAACTCAATGAAAAATAGAAATGAATTCAGTAAATATACATTGAGGCTTCCACTTATACACCCATTGTGCTAAGTTCTTTAAGTGCTACACAGATAAATCAAGACATACAAAATCTGGATGTGCTCCTCAAAATTGAATGTTGTAGGGAAGCTATACCAATAAAGGTAACTCTTATATTAGAATAAAAACGGAAGTGCTAGGGTGATGCACAAGCAAGTATTCTAATCACCAGAGGGCTGAACAGGCGCTCATGTGTTGACTTGAGTGTCAGCATCAGGAACAGATGTCTGCATCAATTTTCTTGAGAGTGTCCATATTTTTAATATAATATTTTATTGGAAACCCTACAGTATTATACTTCCTGTGTGTGGACATATATGTGTGTGCATTCATGTGTGAATGTGTGCATGTGTGTATATGTCCATGTGTAGGATAAAAGTAGACATTGTGTCTTATTCTTGCTCTTCAACTTTTATTTTTGAGGCAGGGTATCTCAATGAGCCTAGAGTTTATTAGCTGGCTAGGTTGGTTAGTCAGCAAGCCCCAGGGATCCTCTTGTTTTCAGCTCTCAGGGCTGGTATTATAAGTGTGCATTGTGCTAGCTTTAGACAAGAGTGCTTGGGATATCAATTCAGGTTTTCATGCTTGCATATCAACTACTTTTCCATCTAAGTCATCTTCTTAGCCCTGCGAGTGCCCAGATTTTTTTGATGAGTCACTTTATGCATGCCATCATGTATTGTGGGAAGAAAAGTCATTAGATGTACAGAACCCTACTCCTTGCAGTGGCTTCTCCTGGGGAAGTGCAGATGTCTGAAGTCTTCCTTCTTTTTCACTGGGATTTCTCAGTTGTAGACATTTTTTTTAAAGGGCCTATTTGAGAGAGTAAAAAGTTGATGGTCCTGGAAGAGAGACACTTTCCAAATAGTTTCTCAGCAAAGCAAGCCGACTTTTGTGTGCATCAAAATAGAGATGCTTAGTCTCTTGGGCCTGAGCAGTGCAAACAGACTTGATGATGTTCTTGTGCCTTCCTCATGCATAGGAAATAACAGACATGTTCATGCCACCGAACATTCTGTTTAATTTTTCTCTTAAGTATTGATTTTGAGCCAATTGCGTTTTTATAAAAACATGTGCCTGCCACTGTCAGGACTGCAACTGAGTCTTTAATACACACTACTCAAGAGAAGAGGAAAGCTGGCATGCAAGTTGCTCTTAGCTCATGTGCTTGATGAGATTCAGCTTCAGCCTGGTTGAGGAAAATTTGCTTTTGGAAACAGGGTATTCTCAGGAGCTACTGAAAAACAATATGCTCTGTCAGGAAAATACAGCTCTTCTAAACTGAAGCAAGCTACATCATTTAACTCTTTAAAGGGCAGGAGATGTTATTATGCAACACATTTAGCCTGCGATTTATTTTTTAAAGAAAAAGGCAGCATCATATACAACCCTTGTAAGGTCTGGGTTACAGTTCTCAACATCCCGCGGGAAGGTGAGTGTGTTTTTTCAATGACTGCCTGGGAACTGCTCCTACTTTCACGCCTCTTGTGTGAGACTGCTTAGTGCTGGATCTTACTTCCTTTCCACAGCAAACCAAATCATATTCTTAATTGCAATAATGTCTGGGATCATTTTGAAATGTCACTTCTGCCTGATGCTCCCTCTCACTGGCAGATGGCCTCTTTGTGGCTTTGACTTCAACTTCCCTTTTCCTGGCTCTGAATTCCCTTTGTTAAGACTCCTGGGCCTGTCCCTGGGAATCAGTGTTTAAGGGTACTGACTTCAGATTGAGGCCTCCGCTCCCTCTCCTGCTCAGCGCTCCATGTGCAGCTGGATAGCTGAGCAGAGTGTTGTGCCTGAATGCCACCAGCAGCATCTGCCACTGGGTTTAGTGCTATTATACTCGCGCAGATTCTAACTCTTGGCATCCTTATTTGTGTTAACGACACCAATGTTTTCTGTCATTTGTTGGTTTTGGCATCCTTCCTGCCTCCAGTGATGAAGTCACCGATTCCTGGCTCATCTCTGCCAGAAGTATTTGTAACTTTGTTTCTGACAGCAGCAGCTGAGACTCAACTATCCTTGTATAGCTCTCAGCGACATAGCATTCACAGGTCATCCGTAACGTCACTGATACCCAGCACTTCAGACACTGTGCTGTGTTGCTGTTAAACTAAGAGCACTGTCCCAGCTCTTCCCTCCTGCTCTCCAGGTAGAATAGTACAGTAGCTGCCAATCCCCAGTCAATCTCCCAGTCTCACTGTGTCAAATGACATCCCATTGAAACCAGTCTGATCCCATTAATCTGAGCTCAAAAACTCTTCAGTGGTTCATTATGGTGAAAAAGCTCCAGTCGTTCATGGTGTTTCTAACACTGCTTTAAAACATTGCTTCCAGTAATCTGCCTGAACGGCAGCCAATAAGAATCACTCCAGTTTTAAAAGGTGGCAGCGGTTTGGCCTGTCCTCCTCAGCTTGGGCTGAACAGGTATTGCTTGCCTTGACCGTACTGTCCCTCCCTGCCTTTCTTCCTCCCTCCCTTTCTTTCATCCACACCAGAGCACTAATATCGACTGCACATTGAGATTGGCAATGTGTGGAGAAAAACTGGTGAGAATGGCAGGGAAAAAAATCATTTCTCAAAGAGGTTAGAAACAGGGAAATTTCAGTTTCTGGAAAAATGCCAGTCTTTGTGAAATAATCCTCTCCTGATAGCCCTCTCTCTATAGCCTCAATACAGGGAAGCAACCTCGATTACAGGATTTGCAGTAGTCTGACTGGATGACAGTTACTGAGGTATGCATCTTTCTTTTGTGCTAGGTTACAAGCCCCACATCTCATGGGACTCTAAGTATCTCAACATTAGCCTTCATGACAGGAAGCATGGCACTGCTCATGAGTCAGAAAAATGGGAAGGCATCATTCCCCAGTCTGAATGTGAGTGTGGATATCAGGCATGCCCGAATCACACAGACAGCAGAGGGTATGTGGCACATGATGCTCACACACGTGCTCACCAGAGCCGTAACATAGTGTCATCTTAGGCAATGGAGCTGTTAGCTGAAATCTGAGGTCCATTTTTAACAGGATCAGGATAAGCATTTTCTCCAGATGACTCATATTTCTGACCTCAGAACAAGGAGGATATTATATTCTGGGTCATAATTCTAAGCTGGATTTTATTGCTTTTAATAATGAAAATTCATATACAGTCATATCTACTCTTTTTATGTCTGTGAATTCTGGCAAATGTTTAAGGTACAACCATCACCACAATCAAGGCAGTAGACAGCTCTTGATTGAATGCCTTGGTTTTTTTTTTTCACTGATATTCAATACACATTGAATAAAAACCATGTTTCAAATTTGGGATCTGGTTTTTGTCCAGGCTAATGACATATAATATTAAACTGTTTTGAAACACTGAGTAGCAACAGGGAGCCACAGGTCAGTCAGCTCTGCAAGCAGGGGAGGGAACAGTCAACACTGTGCTTACTCTACATTGTAAGTCAAGATACCTGCTCAGTTAATGTGCTAAATACATTTCACTCTAATCCTGATTTAACTTAGATGGATCTTCATAACTGCATAGAAATCTAGAGGCCCCTGCAGCTCCAGGACCTCAGATAACCACTATCAAAAGAAGAGAGTCCCTAATGGCATATGTTCTTGCTTACACTTGTCAGGGTTTTTTTTTTTTTCAGCATCCCGCCCTCCACCTTTTCTTGAAACTTTGTCAGAATAACCATAAACGTTGAAAACTTCATCTTTTTAGACTCACACTCACACACAACACATAAGAAGGTAAAACACTAATACACATTAACAAATATAAATCCTTGAAAAGTTATGGCAATACAAAAGGAAATAGTATTAGGTTATTAAACCATATCGTTTCATTATCCTTTTTTGTGGCAGGGACTTGGAATATGTGTTTTCCTCTATTCACACACAAAAAAATAATAGACTGTGGCAGAGGACGTAGTTCAGTGAGAAGAATATTCATGAGGACCTGAGTTTAAATTCCTAGCATCTGATGTGAAAATGTGAAAAGCCAGGCATGGATGTTGCAACTCCAGTATTGGGGGGCAATCAGATTGACCCCGAGATCTCACTGGCCAGCAGCTCAGGCAAAACTGTGAGCTTCCAGTTGAGGGGCAGATTCTGTTTCAAGGGAATGATGATACTAGCAACAGGGAAGGCAATAGATGTATTGCTTTGGATTTTGCATGCAAGCTTATCTGCAAGCTAATTTACACATATACATGCATGCACATGTGTGCGTGTGTGCACACACGTGAACTCTCTCTTACACACACATTCCAAATAACTAATTTTGGAGTCTGGTTCATGCTAAGAGAACATAAAAATTGCCAAAATAATTTGTACTTTGGTTCAATAACTAGACTTAAAAACTATCCATAGTAGGGATTGAT
This sequence comes from Bramus lutescens, assembly GCA_001685075.1. Classification (NCBI taxonomy): domain Eukaryota; kingdom Metazoa; phylum Chordata; class Mammalia; order Rodentia; family Cricetidae; genus Bramus; species Bramus lutescens. Next base: position 182,688 of record LOEQ01004687.1, on the reverse strand, counting down.
GGCATAGAACCATAACCACAGCACTCAGGATACTGAGGCAGGGCACATGCCTGGAGTTCTACACTGTCTGGACAACAAAGTAAGTTCAAAGCTAATGTAGGTTACATAGTGAGACCCTGTCTCAAAAATAATCAACCCACTTATCAATCAGCACCCAAACTACCAGAGTTGACCAGTTCTTCCTTTAGAACATGCTCTAATCTCAGGCTACCTGAAGAGTTACCTATACTCACAATGAAATATAACATTAAAAACATGCAAGCAATTGCAATTAGTCAGACTTATCACAACGTGTTTCCAGTAAACATAGAGAAATTCTCCTGTGAATATTTTGCTTTTCTTTGCCTAAATTATTGATATTTCACTTTCTTTGTTAGAATTCACCCCTTCAAGACAGTCATCTTCTTTTCATTTGATCCTCTCCACACTGGCATGCAAATTAGTCCTCCCTGAACATGAATTGAAATAAGTTAAGTACAAATTTTGGCTTCCTGTTGTTCACAAAAGAGACAAGAGCAGCAGTAGGCAGGCAGGCAACCACAAGGGCCCGTCTCCTCTCCTGCTCTTCTCACCATTGCATTGAAACTCCAGCAGGAAACCACAGCCATTTCCTCTTCACCAGTTCAAATCACAGGCATCGCCAGCCAGCGTAAAGCAGATGTGACGCTACACAGATGCTGGCGAAAATGTATGTTCACTGCGTTCGGGAGCATGTGTACGGTCAGAAATGTTCCCTGAGGGCAAACAGCCCTAATAATAGTTTCACCTTAACCATTTATTGTGTGTGTGTGTGTGGGGGGGGTAATTTATGTGAAAAAAGCAATGAAATACTACTGAAATCTAGCTCCTGTCTCAATGTTGCTGATCTTTTTAAAATTCCAAGAAACCAACGTGTTTTCACATGTGTCTTGACCTTGTAAAATCTCCAAGTGAACAAAAACGAATTACCTTACAACCCTAAGTCAGCACCCGTTTCTCCTGCGGTGTCTAAAGTGGCTTCAGAGTCTCCGTGTCTAGCTGTGAGAATAGAGCCCTTTTGTCTGTGCTCATAATACCTTCCTTCAGAACACACCTTGAGGTCTGTGATATGAGTCTCTTACAGTGCACGTTATCACTCGAGGGACTTCCTACCAACGATCTCTAAGCGTTCAGGAAGGACAAAGAAAAGATTATGGCAGAGGTCCAGGGCTTTCAAGGGCTTTGTCTCCAGCATGAATGGCCGATGTTCAACACTCACAGAACACTGCTGATGGCAGCTAGGAGTTCTGCAGCTTCCCTATGTGTCTACACTGTCTCAAGCAGTGCTTCTCAACCTTCCTAAGGCTGTGACCCTTTAATACAGTTCCTCTTGTTGTGGTGACCCCAATCATAAAATCATTTCCATTGCTACTTCATAGCTGGAATTTTTTGTCATTATGAGTTGTAAGGTAAAAATGTGTGTTTACATTCTGATGGACTTAGGTGACCCCGGTGAAAGGATCCTTCGACACCTCCCTAAAGGGGTCACAACTCACAGACTGAGAACCACTGGCCTAGAGCACGAGTGCTCCATGGAGCATCTCCTTAAAAATCCACCTATAAGTGAACAAAAGCAAGCTTACTGGTGAGCAGAAGGATGTAAGCAAGGGTATATGATAAGCAAGGCTATATAGTAAAAAGGATGTGTCTTGGAAAAAGGGTCAACAGTATCTTAGCTCCATGAACATGGAACATGGCTAAAGAAGGAACCATGATGGTCTGGGTGAAAAGGAGCAGGTCTTGGAACTGACATCCACTGCAGGAACTGAGGCCCACAGCATGGCCTCCTGTGTCATGTACATATTTCTATTACATTGATCTTCTCTTAGATGCTACTTATCTAAATTAATTTTTACCGAATATTTTTTATTAAGTAGACTCTAGCTACTGACCTATTTAGAAAAAGATTAGCCTCTGCAGAAGGAATTTCACCCGTGAAATCACAGGTTTGGCATGCCAGTCAGATGTTTTTAAAAGACATACTCACACTTTTCATAAAGGTTAAACTTAGAAGGAAACCTGTGACTATCTAAGTTCATTTCACAAGCCACTCTTGAAATCTCCAAACACAACAGAGCACAGTCCTTGCAGCTACCCCTTGCAAAAGAGTTTTTTGACATGGTAATGGTGGTGAAAAGCTTCCAGAGGAGCAGGACAAGACCAGCCCTGAGGAGAATTCCCTCAATTTCTTATTTACCAGGAAAACATCAATGACGTTTAAGAATAGTTAATTTTCATCTTTGAAGTTGACAGAGATTGATATATTTCAATTCCACTGCTGCATCAGAAGCATAGCTTGGGGGTGGTGAAGTAGCTCACTGCATGGATGAGGTTCTGGTATGACAGTGAGTGCCATAAAGAACACCAGTAATGAAGACGGTAGCATTTGTGTGGCATCAGAGTTTAAAGGCTATCTTCGGCCTCCCGTGCACACGGTTTTCTTTTTTCAGTTGTTTTCACGCGGAACACTTAGCTACAAGCTATCATAGGGCATTGCTTAACATTTCTGAGTAATGAACATCTAAGATTAAAAGAGCAATCTCTGAAACACCAGTTCTATAAATAGTTCCTAAGTTCAAAGTCCACGGCAAGTTCAACAAAACACAGGCCTGGCTTTCCCTTGCTGTGCATGTGAGTGTTCACGTGCTTGCGCACGTGTGTACTGCCTGCGCACGTGACTATAGAGAATACACTTAGCTTTGCTTTTGAGAAACAAAGAAATGTTGTTTGCTGAACATATGTGTTACCTGGATATTCTGATAAAGTCATGTTTGCTGGTTTTATTGCCTATACAATGATTTACAGACTTAAAAGGCTTGTCCTGGAACTTACCCGTTTATTAAGAGCTATGTCTGAGGTCTATTTCAGAAGTTTTTACATTTATTTTTAAAGTATCATGAAATGAAATTCAAGTTGGGAGAAATCTATCCATTAAATCCTGGTTAGTCATTCCTGTTGATAATTTTTGAGGGTCAGCACAGCATGGCATATGGAAGCTGGCTTTGCGGCCGGGTGACTCTGAATAGATAGTATTCCCTTCAGTAGAGTTTGCCAAACCTGTTTCCTCATTTTTTAAATGGGAGCATAATAGGGTAACCTTCTAGCTTTCATGAGAAATGGGTTCAGCAGAATGATACCAACAGAGAATCTGGAAGGGCAGTTTGAGAGTTTCATGAGTTGTAATCTTTGTCATCCATTTCTTAAAAAGTAGATGGATAAAATATAATGCACCAGCCTTCTCCTACTGCCTGGAGTCAACACAGCTGAGGTTGAGCATCTGCAAGGTTCCTCTCAGTTCCTGCTCCCTCTTCACTCCTCCCATCTCCTCCACAGGTCTGGTTGCTCTTTCACACAGAAGTGGCACCCTGCCCTTAGCTTCCTCTCTTGCTTTTTGGGTGATAAGGCAAGGACACCTCCCCCTCAGTTTGCGCTAGAATTTTCACCATTGAAAATTCCAGAGGTGAGCATTATTACTTCAGTTACCAGGTTTGTGGATTGCAGAGGAGATCAACAGAAGTATGATGGGCAGCACCACGTTGGGGCTTGGGGCGGAGGGGGTGTGCAATGCAAGAGAGTCTGAGGCATTTGAAAGAGCAGCTAAAGGAACAGCTGGACATTTTCAATATTCTGGAATGGGAGCCCCAATAATGAGGCTCTAGGGTAGAGACTGTCCCCAGGTCTAAGCAATTATCCAAACCAATAGTCACTAACCACTCCACATTTCCTGAAGGATCACCAGCAATTCTAGCAATGGTTTATCAGTAAACGAATCTTTTATAACATCGGTTATATTATTATCTTGATAATAAAATGATTTCTGTAATAATGTCGCTCTTGCTTATCTTATTTGTAGCTATTTTCTTGAAGTTTCACCAAGGCTGTGACTCAGAAGAGACTTCCTGTGCTAAGGCCAGCCACCAGTACAAACGGGAAGGTTTTTCTTCAGTCTGCCTCTTTGCTCTCTCTCACCATGCCCTGGTTTCTGGATTTTAACAGTTCTAGAATAACTTTAACACACAGTTGAAGACATGTGTGTCTGAGGTCTTATTTCCTGAAACATTAAGACTAGACAGAGAATTACTTCTAGTTTTCAGATTGACCTACCAGGGAAGAAAGAAACATGGGTGAAGCAAGCATGTAGTAAAACTGGGAAGATGCACAGAAGCTAAACTTAATTGATGGTGCCTACAGAAGGAAGAGATAAAGGGGACAGAGGCGGGGATGTTTGTTGTCCCACTACTAGGGGAATTCCTGAGATCCTGGCTGGGAAAATGGCCCACTGTTACTTTGGTGAATCATAGTTACTGGTAGCACTATTCCAGGAGGCTGGGGATTATTTAAATGCTTAGGCTATTTCCCTCAACTCTAGGTCCCCTAGTAGCACATAGCCCAGGCTTAGTAAGCTTAGACTAATGACTAATGAATTGCACTTCCTTCAAGCAGGGCCTCCCCCAGTCACATTTTTAAAAGCCAGCTCCAGAATAAATCCATCAATGTTTTTCTTTAATCTATAAAGGCTAAGGAGCCGACATATCCCTAGTCCATCCTGGCTTACATTATTACCTCCAGGCACCCTCCTCTCAGAAGTCACAAAACCCACAGGGGTAGTCGCTTAATACCCATCACTACAGTTTCAAACATCAAAATAATCAGTAGGAGATATAGAGATCACTTTCTTACAAAAAATATTAAACTTACATTACCTTTACTAAGAAAAAAATTATTTCTGAAGAATTTTATGATCATGAGCCTACATGCTCTCAATGCATCTCAGAGTGCATGGCACCAGCAGTTACACATTTCCTATGGTGCAAGGAAATTCTTCTGCTTCTGCAGAGAGCCTGAAGTGGATATAGTACTCCGTCCCCTATTCCCTTCAAATGATGCTGTTCTCAGCACTGTCTTCCTGGCATGAAGCTACTGCAGCACTGACACTTTTAGGATTAATAATTAGATGAGGGGTTGCTTTTAGAAAGAAGGTAGGAGGTCTGATGTGGGGGTGTCTTATGAAGTGCTCACAAGAAAGGAAAGCTGAAGAAGGCTGGGAGACTTCAGAGCCATTGAGACAGCTTTTGCTTCCAAAAGGTTGGTCTGGGATTCTCATCCTGTTGTCTCATGGAGGTGCATTTTAGTCAGCAGAGTGCCTAAGAAGAATGAAGTCCTGGTTTTGATTCCCATCACCACAGAAAATCTGGTCAAGGCAGAATATACAACCCAACATTCTGGATGTAGAGGCAGGAGGCTCAGAAGTTCAAGGTCATCTCCAACTGTACAGCCAGTTAGAGATCAGTCTGGAATACAGGAAACCCTGTGTTAAAAACAAAAACCAAAAAGCAAACAAAATAAGGAAAGGGGCATCTGTCTTTATTTGCAGCACAAATTCATTAATCCTGACAAAGTCATCCCAACTCTATCCCTCTATCTATGTCACCAGCACAATTCTGAGGTCCAGTGGCAAGCATATTAGTAATTAGCTACAGAGAGGGGTCATATGCAGAGGCAGCAATCATCTTAGAGAATTTATCTCAGCTCACAAGACCCAGCCAGAAACAGGGATATGCATCCATGCTACTCTTGGAAGATTAGTTCAAGTACCCCTACTCCAATGACTGGGATTTGTTTTGACCTGTCAGAAGGCTATGCAAATATGGCATATAAACAACATATGATGTTGTATGTAAGCATGCAATGCATTAAAATTATGTAAAGCAATTCAAATGGCTCTTTCAGAGGAAGAAAAAAATAAATTATTGTAAAAACTAATAATGATTTCAATTTTAAGACATTTAAAATCAAGTAAGCGACCAATCAAATAAACAAACAAAACTCCTCTACTCCTACTAGCAGACTAGGTCAACTCAACTTGGCTTTATTAAGCTTTTACATCTACATATTTTGAAGATGAGAATCACCCGTTTAATGGAGTTAGCTGAGACATGGAAGTTTAGAATCCTGTGGCACCTTTGGAACACCTCGTGCAGAGTTCCAAGACTCATACCTGTAAGACCTAAGTGCATTTCAGAATAAAGTGGAAGGGGTGAGCAAGTGACTTACAGGAAACGTCAAGGTCAGAGGGGCAGCAGGGGGAAGGGGAGATTGTAATAAAGTTACCGCAGGTAGCACAGGCGGCTGTTTTGTGCCTACCCAGAGAACGTGGGCCGATATTTCATGTTTTTATAATAGATTTCATCTTTGAACGTTGACTTAATGAAAATCAAATACCTGCAGGCTAAGATGCTTTTGCTGGCCTGCTGGCTGATGGATTTTAGTTTCTGAGCTGGTAACCTATCCAGGTCCACAAAGCTGAGGCCCATGCAGCGAGGATCCCTGAAATGCCATTATCTGTTCTAAGAAGCAAGGTAAAGACAAGAAATCATGCCGAGGTGGTGGGGATTGCCAAGCGGGTTCAGACCTACTCAGAGCTAAGCCTCTACCCGCTAACTGACAAGTTTCTGCTCTCTGACTGCTTTCAGAGAATGTTCAGTATGAAAACAAAACCAACCTTCAATTAAAACTCTCTTTATTTCACTATTACTTCATTTTAGCTTTCATTTTTAAGGAAAAATAAATTATAGAAGGGTTTTTTAAAGGCCATTCTTAAATACTGATATACTAAGCACATATGAAAATGTTCAGGCTACATATTCAACAATTTCATACACAGTGCTCAAGGATCAAAGAAGGTTTGTAAAATAGCAAAGCTTCAACCTATGATTGAGTGCAGTGAGAAACTGACTTAGAAGAAATGAGCATTTATTTCTAAATGCCATACAACAAAGACAAAGACCAGATTTCAACAAAGTGGAACTCACAATGAACAGTGCTTACAAAAGCTTATCATGGGAAAGTACACTCTTATCATGGGAAAGCACACTCTTATCACAGGCTAACACAGAATGGGAACAACAAGATGTCTCTAATTCGGTATCTCTTTCCTACAGAGGGACAATTCAGAATGAAAATCTGGAAGCAATGCCAAATTCTGCAGCTTAGAGAATTTGTACAGAGTACTCACTAAGGGGAGTGCATAGGCAGAGCCGATTACACTTCAGAAATCAGTGGTCCACAAGTGCTGAAATGAGGATGCTCCGGTTACTCAGGAAACAGAGTTAGCACAAGTGCCCTGATCTCTTAAGGATTACATGTAAGCAAATTTGCATCCGTTATAAGGAACTTCCCACGACACAAAATGCTTACTTAACATTTAGGCTAATTATAATCAATAGACCTCAAGAATAATCAGGAATCTATCAATATCTTATTCTTCACAAACTAAATCTCCTGCTTCAGTGGATTTTTTGCAGTATGCTTAAAATATCTTGTCTGAATCTTCCTTTTCCTTCTGAAAATTGCTAGATGTAAATGTGAGTTTTGAAGGAGGTTTGGATTTGTGATAGTTGCCACTCACTTAGCAACACTATGGAGGTCCCAGAAAGGCCTGGGACTTGGTCTTTTTTGTTGTTGTTGTTGTTTTTGTTTTGTTTTGTTTTATGGATTTCTTGGCTCTGAAAGCCTCATGGTTGTGAATCCTGACTACAGCTAACTTCCCAGCAGCAGCAAGAGTGGTACACATCATCTTTAGGATGCAGGCATTAAACATTCCCAATGGAACATGTTATGCTCCACACCATCCAGCTGATCTCCATAGTTTTACTAACACCTGGAACCATAGGGCCAGAGAGGGTCTGAAGTTTTCATGGCTCTTCCCATACACTGCCCTTAGTGAGCACACTATGCAAATTCTCTATGCTGCAAAATTGGTCATGGTTTCCAGATTTTCATTCTGGATTGTGACTCTGTAGGAGAGAGATACTGCATAAAATAGAGTTTTTTTTGGGGGGGGTCCATCTTTCATCTTATCTTGTGATTTAGAAAGGCACATTTCACTCACCCTCAATTTAGGAGGAAAGACTACATGTTAGTCTCTTCTGCTTCCAAGGAGGAGACTCTGACAGCACACTAACCACTGCCATCCTTCAACCCCACTGGGCCCTGTGCCTGGGCTGTAACCTCACACAACTGAAGAAATGCTACAGACTTACAGGGACTCTGCTATTACTATATAATGGTCTAAAATATGCCTAACAGAATCTATTGGGAGCCTTAAAAAATACAGATTTCTAAACACCTCTAGATTTGGGATTAGGAACCAAGACGTCATTTCATTTAGCTGTCTGGTCATGGGTCAGTTATTGCTATCTGCTCTTTATGATCTGTCCTAAGTTATGGCTGGCTTTAAAATAAGACCATCTAATTACAAGCTTGAAGACTGGAGTGCTGTTACTATGTTGCAAACTCCAACACATGCCCAGGTAAAAATCAGTGAGCGATTTTCTCATTGGCATTCAAGACACTGAGTCATTTAAGCTATAAGAGTATACAGACATTTCACCATTTAATTCAAGAATGTCTTTCCAATTCAAATGCAGCCTCCAATTTTATCATCCCAAACCTAAATGGAATGCTAAGCTGTCAGATTACCACTGATCTAAACACTCAGCTACATAAAAAGAACGGTAGAGTAGGGAAACACCAAAATCCTCATATCTTGACTCCAAATCAATGAACTTATGCTGGTGAATCTGTATGGCCTAGTGCTGTTGTTCTGAGTAAAGGCATAGCTTCATTCAGAGGGGGCCGGTATCACAGTGTGGATTTATTCCAGAGGGGAGACAACAAGACATGGGAGAAAGTCAAATTGTTTTTAAGGGCACCAAAACTTTCTCTTGTGACTTTTATTCTTCACAATAACCATTAGGCACCCAACAGCAGAACATGCAGGTGCAAACTGCCTTTTTTAAAATTTAAATTTTATCACTTTTCCTTCCTTCCTTCCTTCCTTCCTTCCTTCCTTCCTTCCTTCCTTCC